>JANRGW010016435.1:0-16853 GCA_024733675.1 Psilopsiagon aymara | reverse complement strand
ATCTCTTCTCTGCCCAACCTGTAGCTGTGCCTGGGATTGCTCCAACCCAGGTGTAGGACCTTGCACTTGGCGTGGTTGAACTTCATCAGGTTGACTTCAGCCCACCTCACAAGCGTGTCAAGGTCCCTCTGGATGGCATTCCTTCCCTCCAGCGTATCAACCGAACCACCAGATTGGTCAGGCATGATTTCCCCTTAGTGAAGCCATGCTGGCTATCACCAAGTACCCTGCTGTTTTTCATGTGCCTTAGCATGCCTTCCAGGAGAATTTGCTCCAAGATTTTGCCAGGCACAGAGGTGAGGCTGAGCTGCAAAACTCCACTTACTAGTACTTTGTACCAGCTGCTATACAGGAAAATTCAATTTATTAGCATCAGTGCTGCATCTGAATGGAAGCAATCTGATGTGAAGTTAACACAGACCACGATACATTTACTTATATAATAACAACTGAAATTAATATTTTTTACAGAAAAGTATACAAGACAAATATGCATTTCGCAGAAATACTAATAGCCTTAACAGTTAACAACCTAGAAAGTCGGCATTCCCTTGAGAATAGCAGTTCCTTTCTAGTGGTTTAACAGAAGCATTCTGACAGCTTTATTTGTTGCCAGTGGATTTCAGACAAAATTTGCAGTAGAATACCTGGGGCTGGAACTCCCTGCTTGATCTTGATGTACAGAGTCTGAATCTCCATCACACCTTGAAAATGGATAGAAAATCATTGCTGATTTTCTGCCAGCTGCAGAAATTCAGCTTTTAACAACATGACAGTGCAGCTCAAAGCATAAACACATTTCTCCTTCTCTCACATTAGTCATGGTCACTTAATTCCATAGCTGCTCCATGATAGTCTGAATCTCAGAGGAAGAAAAGGATTTGAGATTTTAAGTGTACACGATTTAGTATGGCATCTTCAGCCAGATGGAAGTAATGATGACAAAGAATTCAGATGATAACATAAAAAATACAGGAAACTTACCGTGTTTTAATTGCATATATTTGCTTCACAATAAAAAAAAAAAAAAAAAAATAAATAAATTAGCAAAGGGTGTCTTTCTCCAAGACTCCCAATATTATTAACTATAGTAGAGCAGTCACTCTTTGTACAGCAGGAAAATGAATCCCCAAATAAATTACGAAGTCTTAAAAAGTGAAGTAGCAGGTTGGTTTTTTTTAAGATACACAAATAATCACAATCGTTTGCATCCCCTAAATTACAAACAACAGAATTGTCATAAGGCAGTTTAAACAAAAGAGAAATCTAGGTAAATATGCTAACCACTCAGTGCTGAGCACTACATTGTGCAGATTGGCTAAACTTTGTAGAATAACTGCAAAGCCTATGAGCAGTCTTTTGTCAAATAAACACGTATATATTTACATACACTCCTAAAATTAGGCATACATCCTTTCAAAGTATTATTTGGGGGCAAAAGTTGGGGCCCTCCTGTCACCCCTCTGTTCATACTCACAGAGCACAGACACTAAGCAGGCCTAGATCACTTGAAGTTTGCTGGCAGAAGAATCCCTTCATTATGGGGGAAGCAGTCTGTACTTCCGCTGACTTGTTAAATTTTCAGAAGAGCTTAAGGACAGAGCACATTGAGTGATAACAGCTCTGTGCTGCAATTTGATAGCAAGGTTTTTAATATATTCCTCTTTCCCACCAGTCTTCTGCTAGTATCTTTATCAAAACCCAGACTGCAGCAGAAAATATTTAAAGGGACACTCAAGTGTTTACGCTTCCTGAATACATCAGCATACGGATGAAAGCATTTGCTGCTCTCAACTGGAAGACATAACTACAGTTGCAGATCCCCCCTAATCACACAATATTCCTTCAGTGAGTGCAGTTTTCCTCACGATGCAAAGTGGGGTGACAGATGAAAGACAGGGGCTGATGTACACAATGGATAAATTCACTGTAGAAATCTAGTTTCCTTTGCTTCCAAGATGCCAGTCACAACTCCACTTCTGGTCTATCACTAATTACCTTACGAACACCAGCAAGGTATAAGGATAGGACATACTGGGGGTATCAAGAAGGAAGCCCAAGAATTCCTGAAAGGGACAAACTTTCTGTCCTGCGTGTGCCACAGGAAGAGCAAGTAGGAGGAAGCAGCTCTGCTACCAGCTTCATCCACCTCCTTCTCTCATCAGTCACCACACTTTGCAACCTTTGGTCCTGAAAGACCATCTTGGCAACTGGGAACGCTCTCTGGAGGGGCAATGGATGACTGAGCACAAGTCTGTCAGACAAGTCTATGTGTGCATACTCCTTAATTTGGGAAAGTGCCCTGAGGGCTGCTTTCCCTAAGCTGACTCTAATAAGGTGATTTTGAAGAAGTAGAGATCCTAACTTAACATCCATCAACTGATTAAAGTCATAAAGCAAGACAGAACTTATAAACAACATAAGTGAGCATGACAAAACGAATAACCAGACAGCAGTAGATAAGAAAGATAAGCAATAATGAAACAGAGAAGACTGTGGCTGTCATGTAATAAAAGGCTGCAAGGAAGTTGAGAAGCAACACACTCTGAAATTGTTAACAGAAATTTTTCTCTTCATAAAAATAAATACTAAGCAAGAAAGCTTACTCACACAGATTGTGCTTGAGGCTAAGACGATAGCAGGGCCTTTAAAAAGATGAATTCCAGATATAATGCAAATATCCACTACTAAAGCACAGTGTTTCTACTTTGGCTTCTTTAAGAAATGTAACTTACATGTTCATGCCACCTGTCTGCACATGTCAACACAGACATGCACACATACTTCTCACCAGCAATTTGTAAATCTTGTCGTCCAACTTTAGCTATATTTAACAGATAAAGGGATAGGCAAGAGTTTGATCAGTTTTGAATAGCCTGTGGTCACATGAGAGTCCCCACCAATCCAAAAACTATAGCAGTGTCTCACGCATTCCTAAAACATCCAACAACATGCCAGAACTTCCTCAAGATATAAATCCATATCGGTTGGAGCTTATATTGGGCAGGAAGCACGTCTTGTGACAAAACCAGTGATGTGAATCATTTTCCTTCAGTGCCCAATCTAACTACTGACTGATGGATATGTCTCTCAGAAGTAAATACATCCTCTCAGAAGTAAGTACATCCTCTCAGAAGTAAGCACATCTAGTGGCATGAGCCAGAGTAAGGTCAGAGATGGGATCCCAGCACAAATGGAATGCTGCTCATATTCTTTATAGTACTGCCTCTTTATGTTTCTTCCAAGGATCTCTGCTTTAATAGGATTAACTTTTTTAACTTTCTTCCATTTTCACCTTTCCTTAGGAGTCATTTCAGTAATACTTGAAAACTGCCCCCTTTTGCTGACTTGACCTTTAGGATGTTCATGTGAAATACTCAACCAGGCTGCACACATGGCTTGCTTAGCAGCCCCATGCACTTACCCTGTCTGGAGAACTATTCCTAAAAGTATCGTATCACTGATTTTATATCATTCAGGAAGCATTTGATTTTGCATTTGCCACGAATAGAGACAGAAAATGTCAAACAAGGATGTCTAAAGCTGCATGGCAAGCTCTCTCTTTATCCTGCTAAATAAAAGTAACCTATTTTCAGATCTGACCAGCACAAGCAACTAGAGCTGAAATCAGTAAGAACTGCAGCTCTTAAAAACAGGCTGGGGGGAGGGGGGTGTGTGATAGAAGGAGCCTCTAAACATGAATTAGAGAAATCAAATCTGGAAACCAAGTTTGTTTATTTGTACAACACATTTCAGATGTCATTGCTCACTTGCTTTATTTTCTAAAAGCATGTTTCTACTTCTGAGGAAAGATAGGAGTAAAAATCAAAGCCCTTGAAACAAAACCAAGAACAGCTTAAATGAGGGAGATTGACCCTTCACACAATGCCTGGCCCACTCCCAGCTCTGCCACGCTGCTGCCTTGCAGCTCAGCAGGGCACAGCACAGCACTGTCTGCACCCCTCTGCCCTTTCCCAAGGGGCAATGCTGACACTATGCCGTCAGCTTTCATGCCAGCCTGGCCCTTGCCCTAATGGTCACACGTAGTACTACAGAGAAAGGCATCACCTTTAGGTCCCGGAAACCTTAAGGGTGAGGCTGGCACAGGGACTGCTCCAGGGGAATCTCTGTGGGAAACAATGGACGCACTCAGGCAGAGAGAAAAGGGAAGATAATGAAAAATGTACAATCTGCAACATGGTTCTTCTTTTGTGAAGGGGGAGCATCCCAGAATTTTACAGACCACAGTTCAGCACTTAACTAATAGGAACATGGGAAAATAACTTAAAAATTACTTAATAATTCATTACCTTTTGTTAAATCTTCCCCTATCTGCCACAGTCGCACAAAAAGTGTGACTAAGTTAACATGCTAAATAAAGCAAGACATTGTAAACAGATACAGCACAGCAATGTAAGAGAGGGAAATTACTTGAATGCCTATGAAATGTTCCTTTTCCTGTAGTGATTTTGGCAACACTTGGGGATGGCTCAAAAAATTACAATATGGCCTGCTTTCAGAAAGTACCCTGTCCCCCCAGCTCTTAGGAAAACAGCTCACTGCCCAGCTAGTGTGTTTTGAATTATGAGTATTTTTCCAGTGCAAAACTCACCTAGTACACAAATCTATAAATCATTTTTTTCCTGAGAAACTGCTAGGCACATTACCATTGAAGAATATTCCCAAGAAGCTTTTGAAACAATCAAAAGCATGTAAAGTAATAACATAGAGAACACCAAAACCGAAGTGGTTTAGACTGAAATAAAACAAAGATGATTTCATTTGTAATAGTTTCTTAAAACCTCTGCCTTTTTAAGTTCTTAATGTTCTCCCTTGTCCTGTTGTCTCTTTAAGAGAACCAAAAACAAAATCAACACATATATGTATTGTTATGATCCTTATAGATATATATGAAAGGCCTTTTAATGAGGTTATGGAATTGATTATAAATAGATGACATCTATTTGATACTTGGTATGTCTAAATAATACACACCGGTTTTTTTCACAATATTTGCAAATAATTTTTTCTAATAATACTTGCAGGAAGTACAGACCATGTGTTCTTAGAAAACTGACATGCTTGTGTTTGTCAAGTACCACAAATGAGCAATATTTTCATGCATTTAAACATGTGTGATGTGCAGCAAACATACATTTTCCCAGAAAAATATTTCACTGCCAAATGGTCACAGAGCATGTAAAGGCAGTTGTTTCATGCAGTCGTTCCCATACAGTCAATAATATATTTAGATTACAGAAAACTGAATTAAAATATGTGGAAGATAGCTCAGGAATTCTCATATACTACTTACAGATATTCTCTACAGTAATTAAACTCATCACTCTTATTTAGAAATAAGGACATCTTTAAAGTGTTCACTTACTCTGCTACAGCTGATGAGCTGAAGGATTTATCCTGAATGCTGAAACAGAAACAAGAAAACATCAGATAGTCAGCAAGGCAGGCAGGCTCCCTGAATCCTTCTCAGTTGTTGGAGCACATGCACAAACATGGCATTGCAAGGCAAGTCTCTGTGTGTTAGCTCTACATGCACGACTGTACCTTCTGCTGCTCTGCACATGCTCATAGTCAAGGAATCATAGGGATTAGTCCTACAACACTCACAAAGCCCATCCAGCAGCGCTTTGAATTACTACAGGGATGCAGATAGTCTGTGAGGCTCAGAAAGGGATCATATTCTTTCATAACTGTAACAGTGCTGCTAATAAAGGCTTGGGTTAACAAACAAGTATTTGGCTTTCCATCCTTTAAACATTTGCTCTATGTAATTGGCTCAAACACAGTTGTTTTTATTACTTAAATAGGGTTACTCAGCTAAGATCTCTGGAGGTTTTCTCTTCTTGTTTAGTGGTCTCTCACACACTCAGCCCATGGACAAACCCCAGGGGAACCTATGAGAAAATGATCTGGCAGAAAGGATAGATCAAGTAATAAAAGATTATGAAGCTAACAGCGGGCAATAGGTGAAACCATTCTTGTGAAAGGAGTAGGCTGATGTGCTCCTGCTACAAAACATTTCAGACCTTATAAAATACATTCAGTAAGGGTCAACTCAGGATACCTTAAACTGCAGGTTTAGAGGCAGCTGTGGAATTCCCCCTCAAACACCACCTCTCAAGTCTGGTAAATACATTGTTAGATCATCCTGAAATCTCATAACAGCAGGAAAAAAAAAAAAAAAATCTCATTGTTACATACCGGAGCTGGGATTATTTTTTTGCTCGGGTGGGGGAGGAGCAAGCAGTGGAGACAACAGCATCTTATGAGCTTTGCTGTTTGTGACAATGATGACAGCACCAAGCAGAGCAGGGGTACAGAGGAGTGCAGCGTCCTCCTCCCTGCAGCAGCTTGTGCGGCTGCCTGGTGTTGACATACATCCCAGGCAGCAGCAGCAGCAGCCAGGAGGCACAGCTGTGACAAATTTCCCTTCCTTCACCAACAGCCCTAACAGTGTATCTTCATCTCTTCCCAAACCCTCCTACCTGCTTGCAAATACTATTTAGCTCTTTTGTTTCCCATATTTGTGTTTATACATCAATTTATACAATAGCACAAATTACCTAGGGATCGAGTATCACAGGCAGTGTATTGGGATTTCTGCCCTAGAGATTAGCAGGTTTTGTGAGAGAAGGGTGAAGAGAAAAGCTAAATTTAATGGTTAGCATATAAATCCTGCCTTAGACCTAAAATTTCCATTCTTTTTCTCCTCTTATTGGGTCTGAGCATACAAATCTGATTTTTTTGTTTGTTTATTTTTCTATTTGCAAGAAAGCACCTGAATAAAAAGTATACTTCAAGCTCTTGTGGCAAACAGAACCAAAATTTACATGATCAAAAGGTAGAGGACCCCTAAAAAAAACTGGTATTATTTTAAATAAGTATATTCCAGAACTCTTAAGTGCTTGGCTTTTGGTTAATGTTTAGGCTACGATTACATCTATCATTTTAAGTGTGTAATGGAGGAATCACAAATTTTTAATCACAAAATCATATTGATAAATATCATAGATTGGTTAGAGTAGAACTTAAAGAGAAACTGTATATTAATCCCCTCTTCCTTACATACACCCCCACAAGAAGGGGAGCGAACACAGAATGCTCTTGTAAATGTGTAGTACAGTAAAGCATCACACTTCAATGTACTGCTTCTCTGTTGTATCATGGAAAGGCACTTTTTCTGTTAAAAAAACTTCTAATTTTATACCCAGTTTTGTTCCTACCCTCTTTTGCTAAATGCTGATCAAGCCAACATAAATATCACATGACAGTTCTCAGCTGACAACAAAAATGTTTGAGAACTCCAAAGCAAACACCTACATTTATTTTGGGATACCAGAATTCAAGAACACATTGCTCTTCTTCTGAAAATTTGACTAATATATTTCCTACTTATGGCTGACAATAGGTTGGCATTGAAATTCTATGCCTTGTTTGGTTTGTATCATCACGAAAATTACTGCTTAGACAGGAGAAAGATTAAAATAGGAATCAGCCTCCAGCTCAGTTTTGCACATAGTAGAGACACATGCTCAACATAAATGATATGTTCATAAGTTCAGAACAGCATTAGCTGGCACTATAAACACATGCCAGGCAATGAATGAATTACAATGACAATATGGTCCACTTGCAGAATAGTGCAAAAGAGAGAGGTAAGTGAGATAGAAGTAGGCAATAGTTCTAGCTTCAGAAGAACAGAAGAGAATGCAATAATCAAGATCAAAAGGCCAGAAAAAAAAGAGGAACAGTAAAGGTTGCCAAGATACAGCTGTCTAAATGGTCACAAACACACACCCCATACCCCTACGGAAACAGCGGCAGCTTGGTTTCACCTGCAGAACAGAACCTTTGCCTCAATTTCCAGAATTTACTCATCTCTATAAATGACTATGTTTTCTTAAGGGCATTTCTGACTCATGTAAACGATGAAGCCTTTCAGCCATTAAGATGAAATAATGAAGAATTTCTATTGGGAAATAAACTGCATGTTTAGAGGGAAAAACATGTATTTACAAAGAACTCTAAACTCTCTGAGGCTCTGGAAGAGTTAGTATTTCTGCATTTAATATCCACTCTAATGACAAGCATTTATTACAAGATTATTTTCTTTATTATTACTTGTTATTCCACAGAGCCCAAAGAGCTTGTGCTGAAATTGCTGTGTCAGAGGCAATTACATTTTGCATAATGGTTAGGCCATACAAGGGATCTGCACAAGACGCTGTAGAGGGACACAAGAGATGCAATATGACATGCTGTGCATGACAAGGAGCCCAAGGCAACACCCACACCTGTGGGAAGAAGTTACTCATGTTCTACTACCTAAATAAAGGGAAAGTTGGAATGATCTCCGCACTACCGACTCGCTGGATGAAGTCAAGTCATTCAGTGCCAGAGCCAGCTGAGCTCAGAGACTCATAAAAGTATTGAGCAAATCTGTTTGCCTTGAAGTATGTGTGTTCTTGCCAAATACCAATACCCTGAAGTGCTCCCCCTCAAATTGTACCAACAAGGGGATGCATTCACTCCTACCTGTATACATGCACAGCATGTGCTTTCATGGATAAAATACATTCAACTCCACCAAAGAGCAGATTAAATATGCTTGCCTGTCAGGTCACACTGCTACATCTGAGGTCATGCTTGTGATGGAACACTTCTATTTAAGCAGAAAACAAACTGAGGGATTCTGCAGTAGCTCATCTCTGCCTTCGGCAAGTCCATTCTCTTCCAGTACACAGGGCTTTCTTATGGGACATGGGTGGGAATCATTCTGCAACAAAATGGCAGCTGTCTGGATCACTCCAGTGCCTTGCCCTTTCTTCAGAAGTGATCCTGCAGGATACTTTTGCTATTTTCCAATCTGTAAGGCATAAACAAGGATGCTGCCATGTGAGAGAGAAGTCACATACCTCTTTCCTGTAGTGACAAATACTGAATGCTACACTGCAGCTCAAAATATTCATGTGTTCACTGACTTGCTTTCTTGACATGCAGTCTGCCTTTTTATGGCTAAGATTCTCAGACATATCAGAATATATCTAAAGACAAATGAAGCTTAAATACAGCAATTACATATAGAGGCCAGCTGGTGAGCACTCAATCCAGTTTCTGTATCTTTGATTTTCTCAGTGACCTAATTAGGACATCATCTGAGTGAATGGACCCAAGGGGAAAAGCATTCAGCTGATCTTGCTGTATATCTTAAAATGCACAGACAAGCTCATGCAGGAAAAGATTCCGGCTGTGCATAGGTGCAGCAATAGTTGTCATAAACAATCGAGGACAATTTCATAAGGCACATATATGTTGGATTGCTAAAGCTTTGCACAAGACCTTCAGAGTTATACTTTCAGAAGATATTTCAGTGAGCAATCAAACTGCACACGCTTCTTTACTCAAGCCTTCTAAACAGTGGGCCCATGAATCCCATACACACTCCCAGAGTACACCCAAGTTTGCACTGAGGGAGGTACATTTACCCTATAGCTCAAAAGGCACAGTATTCATCAGTCTTCCTGCTCTCTTAAAGGGGAAAGTATCATCGAACTCTCTTGTGCAGATTGGAAATCCTGATTTGTGAACCACTTCAGTCCTATCATTCGGATTACATTTCTGCAGCTCAGGTGCACACAGCTGACAAGCACTAACCCTGCCAGTGAGGAAACTGCCCAAGAACACGGCAATCACTGAAGCGGGGAGCACAGACTAAGCTCCCTGCTGGAAGGCTACACTGGTGGTGCCCTGGTTAATTAGCACAAGCCTACTTCACATAGGTCTGCTGACTTGAGGAAGTGTGCTAATCTGGAAATACAGAGCTGTGCCTATAATTTTATTAAAGACAAAGCTGCTTTATGAAGCCCCATCAGCTCTGCTGAAAATCTCTGTAGAGACGCCCAAAAATCATTATTCAGCATGCACTAGGCTGCATGATAAACCCAACTGTACTAGTCAAACTGAGGCTAACAACTGAGCTATTATAGGCAGTAAAACTTGATCAACTGCAGTCATCCACTGCAGACAATTTAATACTGCCACAGATGACAAAAATATTTCCAGAAGGTTTACACCAAAGTCCAGCTCACTCAACATAGCACTAATTCAAAACCAGTTTTTCCTCTGAGCATTATAAGATGGGGAAAAATGCACATACACATGTACACACTCCTAATTTTACTGAGGTGCCCAGAATGCTTCAACAGATCACTACACCTAGAAGTAAACACTTATTTAAGAAGCCTTGATCTTTAAGTATCTTCTTACTTAAGAAAACATCAGCTGCAAGAATGACCTCTGTGAATTAATTTACCTGCCTGATGTGTCTGCAAGATCACCATGTTCCTTTTGCTTGTGATAGTAGAAACAGGCAAATAAATGCAAGGACATTGTGAAAAAATAAAACCACTTCCCTGGAGCAGAGCATGTGTGGAGAATGTATTTAGATAATGTTAGCAATGGAGTGGCTTTTTTCTGTTGGTGGTAGGTTTTTAAAATGGTGTTCATTCTTTTTTTCTTCAAGCTAATAGTGCAGGAATGCTGCAGGGTCACAATCTTCCTTTTCCTAGTCTAATTATTTTAACAGTGGAAAACAATATTAATTAGTATTACATATAGGAAAGTTCTTAAGAGGAACTATGTCTTGGGTTCAGCAGTAGCAGTCATTTTTCTCCTTCTTAGCAGCTGGTGTAGTGCTGTGTTTTTGACTTTCAGCCTGGGAACAGCACTGATAACACCAATGTTTTTAGTTGCTGCTCACTAATGCTTACTCTGACCAAGGACTTTCTGAGTCTCATGCTCTGCCAGGGAGGAGAGGAAGCTGGGAAGAAGCAGAGACAGGACACTTGACCCAAACTGGCCAAAGAGGCATTTCATATCACAGCACCTCATGCCCAGTATATAAACTGGGGGCAGTTACCTGGAAGGGTTAGATCATTTCTCAGGTCGGGCTGGGTATCAGTTGGTGGGTGATGAGTACTTGTATTCTCTTCCCTTGTTATTTCCCTTATCGTTATTATTATTGGTGGTAGCAGTAGTGGTTTGTGTTATACCTTAGTTACTGGACTGTTCTTATCTCAACCCATGGGAGTTACATTCTTCTGAATGTGGGAGAGGAGGAAGGTGAGGAGTGAGCAAGCAGCTGCGCGGTACTGAGTTACAAGCTGGGCTTAAACCACAGCAAATTAGCATCTTGTGAACATCAAAATTAAGGAAATCCAGAATTAGGAAGTTTCACACTTTGTGTTTTTTCATCTGAAGAAAACCACAGAGAACTCGACAGCTCAGCCAGGAATAGATTTCACTTTCTAACAATCAAGAATTTCCTTTTCTTTCTAAAAGTGCAGATCTTGCTGCACAAATTGAATCATATAGCTAGAGGTCATAAGCAAGTAATTTATGAGCAAGACTCCCAAATTAAGGCTTAAATATATACCTTTCACAGCATTTTCCAATACAAAACTAAATGGAAAGGTGAATCTGAGCTAAACCACATTGTCAAAAAGTTGAATACTTGAAAGTAAAGGGAAAACCAAGCAAAGAGCTGCTCATACATTCAGAAAACATTATGCTTTTTTCTCTTGGGTCTGTAGATGAGTGGAGCCAAAAAATTTGGTTCTTTTAAGCCCAGACAGAAGAAAGACATGCAAGTAATGTATGATTCCTGACTGTGTCTTGGGGAGAGAGCTGTTGTCATGTAGAACAATATGGATTATGCTGGGTAATTTACTTGTTTTCTGAAAGCAAAAAGAATCATACAAGAAAACATGCTTTTTACTCAGATTTCTCTTTGCAGAACATTTCCTCATCAACTGGGAATCTAATTCTTTAACTTGTGTGCACATACATACACATGCATGCACGCATGTCGAAAATTTTTGTTCCTTCCAAATATCAATTCACAGGGCCATAAACCTGAGAAAACTTCAGTATTTGCCTTTTTCCACATCTATCTGCAGCAGTATAATTACCCCTGAGGTGCTCCACAAATCTTGCTCACTGTCCTCCATGTAACTAGCAGAGTAGTACATGCTACCTTCTGTCACCCATAGCTTTATCTTCCAAGCAGCAGAGAAGCCAGAATGCTATAAACCAAAATCTATATCAATGTAGAAGTCACATATCAAAAGCAATTTACAGCAATTGCTGCTTAATATTAGTAGGGTCAGAAGAGAAGTTTATGTCATTAAGTCACAATTGATGAAATGTGTTTATTTACATTTTTTTTTTCTGAACTTGCTTCATGCATGACATAAATATAAAACCAAGGCAGATGCAAGTTCTGGAGCCCCCTCTGAGCTGTGGTAAAAGCCTACCAAGAAGTGCATTCAGTTGACTTATTTCTGGATGTCATCTCAGCATAACATTTCATCTCAGCCATCTTACCTCTCATAGAGAGGAAAAGCTGTCCACATGGCAAGAAATTCTGGACAGCAAGAAAAGGTAGAAAAGAATGTGATGAGTAAAAATAATGAAACTGGTATTGGAGGACATAATAGGAAGGCACGAACAAACTCCAGAATAAACACAGCAACATAAGCAAACAATCACAAGGTAAAACACTATTGTGATGGGCAGCTGGGGGAGGTCCCTTTACTTCTGGGCATTAGCTCACCTATTTTTGTGGGTGTTTATGATGCTCCACTTGCTCATTCTCATTTCCAGAAAAAAAAAAAAAAGCATGGTAATGAATCACATCTTTGAATTTCTTTTCACTATAATGAATACTCAATGACATTTGAAACCCACTGATTCAAACAATTAACGACTTCTATATCATGATACATTGATATCAGAAAAGTCTTATCAGTTATGATATATTCCCCTGCACTTGTATCTCACTGAAATGCCATGAAACAGCCACTGAATACTGGCATCAACAACCAGTGGTCAGCTCCTGCTCAGCTTCTACCTTGATGTTTTAATTTCTTCTCATAGCAAGTAGCTCTTTTCTATCTGGCTTCTGTTTCTATCCAGGCTCATAATCTGTGCTAATGTCCTACCACCTACTATTTTAACTTACCAGGACAATGCACAGATAGAAATTTGTTCTTCTGAAGTTTAAGAAAACATTGAACTCTCAACACATTTTGTTGTTTTGTCTTTCCTAGCAAGTAAAATATTTTTCTCTTTTTCCTTTTAGATTGAGGGAAAGACAGAGACATTATCAGCAGATTATGTCTTTCAACACAGTAAACCAGCCAGGTCAGGACACAGCACTCCACACATTAAATAACACAATCCTATTACATAAGATTCAGCTTCATGGCATGAAACAGAACCCCACAGAAAATACAAATAAATGGTACAGAGATGACTTATACACATGCTCAAATTTACCTTCTTATTACTTAAAAGTATTTTCTTTTGTATAATGTTTGTTTGGGAAAGAGAGAAATGTGTGGCAGTCACTGAAACACAGGGAACACAGGACCTAATTTCTTTACCAAGACAAGGAAATACCTACATAGCAGCACACCATCGGTACTCTCGGCATTTTATTCTCCTGCCATGCCGCATACTGCTTACACATCTGCAATTTTATCTTGTGAACTGGCTTGGTTCCTTTGCTGTGCATGAAACATCCTGAGAAAGCACCAAGCTCAAGCATTTTTGCAGACATGCCCTGTACCAGGACCACAAGGATATCTGCATTGCTTAGGTAATGGAGTTTCTTGCCCCTCTTACCAAGAGCTGAGTTCTGTCATAGCCTCTGACATAGCCAGACCACAGGTGATCTACCATCCATGGTCCACAGAAAGGTCCTTACAACAGCCCATCATTTTCATGGGGCCAAGCTTTTTAACTCATAAGGAGAGGTCATCTACCAAGGGCCATGACAAATCTCACTCAATGAGACTCAGCATACGATCCCTCTTCATTCTGACTTAGAATGTCTCACAGACATTTCCGGAATTAATGAGTAAATTGCTGTAGCACACAGAGAGGACAGCAGTCAGTCCTTCAGTTATAAAATGCATTCCACGTTCTTTATTTTCTTTGTTATTTGTTAGAATATATTCTCATCCCAGGTTACCAACAGCTTTTAAGGCTCAAAAATAATTTAAAAGTCAGGATTTTCTCAGGGATGACCTTGCCCAGCTTAACAACTGATGACGCTGAACAAATGACCTCTGCTCACATAAATTTGGTCCCACTGAAAATTATTTGCGACTCAAGTATTGCGTGTATAGATCTGCTGAAGAGAAACAGAAGCATATGGGGAAGACATTCTTGAAGGAAACAGCTTTACCACTTTGCTTATCTATTGCAATAGTTTTGTTACAAAAGGGCAGTGAAGATTACTTTTCCCTTTTGAGACATTTAAATCCTTTTTGTAAAGCACATTGAGGGCTCTTCATGACATCATCACATTTTCTAATTCAAATTTTCTGTCCCCTGACCTCTTTGACAAACTAGAGAAGATTGTGTTTGATTTTACATTATTCAGCAGAGAAGCAAAAATATGAAAGACATTTTCACTCTAATACTAATAATATTTTTCATTTAGCAGCCATGCAACATCAATCAGCAGGATCCCAGGCACTGAAGAAAGCTTTATTTCTAGGTGAGCTATCCATTTTTAGAGAGAATTAAAGTCACCAGAAAAATTCTCAAAAGCAGAGCTAGGAAAAATAAATATAATTCTTGAAACCAAGAGTGTAGTATCCTTTTTTGTTCTTTCTGTAAAGATTACAAAAAGCTAACATCTTGTCTTTATAATAACAAAAATGCTGACAGTAGCTTTTAAAAAGAGCAATGAATACTGCAGTCTAAATGTGGGCATACTCAGGAATATTCAGAACTACAGTAACGTTCCTCTCTTTGCTGATGCTTGAAGAACCACAGCCTGCGTTTTCTAACCCAAATCCAGGCTCTCAAGCCCACATTTAAGCACCTACACAGTTTCAGACTTATTTTAGATAGCCACCAAGATGCAAACATTTGGCCAACACGTGTTACACCAATCTTGTTCCCAGAATGATGGTTGTAAAGGCTCTGGGACTACAGCTAACACTACAGCTGTGTTGATGCATGCCCACTACAAATATAGAAGGAAAAAAAGCCAACACATCCAAACCCATCTTCAACAGTTATTAAGCCACCAAACCAGTTACCATCTCAGGACATATTCGTGTTATGTGCCTCCTCCTTTGTGATTCCTCACAGATCATCTTCATTCCATGTAACTACTCCAATGCTACTGTCTCAAACACCTCAGGTGGCAAGAGGTCTAATATAAACCAAGACAACTATTAATATGTTGTACTAAACCCCACAGAAATAGTGCAAAACATGCATTGATAGTGAGATCCCTTACTCGCTTGTGTCTTTCCTGGATTCAACACTTGGCACGTATTTCATTGCTTGTTTTATGCAAAACATTGCTTGTTTTATTCAAATGTCTTGAAAGAATGAGCTAAATAATGACGCTGTAAACTACCCAATGCAAATATGCATTCAGCTAGGGCATCATGCAGAGTAGGAAAAAGCCATTCTCCAAAGCAGCTGCAATTCTTAATACAGTATTATTCATAGCTGTGTGAAGAAACAGCCAAACCAGATAACCTATAGTCACCAAGAAGTAAGCATGACTCAATTTGAGTGACTCATGGTCGTGACTAATCTGTTTAATAGCTCTCTTTTAAAAAAGTCAGCCTTTAAATAATATCTGTGTGTTCCTTCTCAATTGCCTTGCATTCCACAATTTTAAAATTATTACCAAAGCACAATCACAGTATAGGTCAAAGCAAATCATTATGATAAGCAAATGCATCTTAAAACTTTAAATAAAGCATATAGTAAATAAGGGTTACGAAAATGCATTTGTCTAAAATCCAGCAGATCATTTCTTAGTTGAACATAAGGCAAATAAAACAATGCCAGATTGAAGGGGTGGAGGGTTGAGTCATCCTGCTATCAGGTGCCTGCGCCCTGCCTGCAGGTGCTCTGCAATTCATTGCTCAATCACAATTTGAGCAGTGAATTTCAAGCAGAATAAAAAAGTAGCCAGGTCCTCTCTCAAAAGCAAATGCAGCTATGCCTAGGAAGAGCAGTGCTTTTAAGAAGATTTTGAGGAACAGCCATCTTCTAGCAAAAACCATTTTGGATTTTTAAATCAAAAGGAATTTGAAAATTATAAAAGGGAGGAAAGTTTACAGTTTCTTATTTATTAGCCTATTCTTCAATACAGGGTAAAATTTGCTCCTTATACACCATTAAAATGAATCCTTATTACTTAAAAACATCTTTAAAACCACAGGCGGCCTGGGAAGAATACAGGGATGTTGTCCGGGAAGCTAGAGACCAGGGTAGGAAAGCTAAGGCCCTCTTAGAATTAAACTTGGCTAGGGATGTGAAAAATAACAGGAAGGGATTCTACAGGTACATTGCAAATAAAAGACAGATTAGGGACAACGTCTGCCCCCTCCTGAAGCTATTGGGAGAAATGGCCACCCTGGATTTGGAGAAGGTTGAGGTTCTTAATGACTTCTTTGCCTCAGTCTTTGCCAGCAAATATTCTGACCACACCACCCAAGTCTTGGAAGGCACACACAGGGACTGTGAGAATGAAGAACTTGGGCTCACTGTAGGAGAGGACCATCTTAGGAACCTGAACATACACAAGACCATGGGACCTGACAAAATCCATCCACGGGTCCTGAAGGAGCTGGCAAATGAAGCTGCTAAGCCACTGTCCATCATATTTGAAAAATCACGGCAGTCAGGAGAAGTTCCCAATGACTGGAAAAAGGGAAATATAACCCCCATTTTCAAGAAGGGGAAAATGGGTGAGCCGGGGAACTACAGAGCAGTCAGCCTCACCTCTGTGC
>JANRGW010016434.1:0-12918 GCA_024733675.1 Psilopsiagon aymara | reverse complement strand
GGTACCCGGCGTGCGCCGCGCGGGCCGGAAGTGAGTGTGCAGAGCGGCGCAGGGCCGCGGCCGCCATGAAGGACGTTCCGGGGTTCCTGCAGCAGAGCCAAAGCCGCAGCGCGGGCCCGGGGCAGGCGGCGGTGTGGCACCGCCTCGAGGAGCTCTACAACAAGAAGTGAGTGCGGGCGGGCGGGGGGCGCCGCTCGGGGCACCCTCGGGGGAGCCCTCGGTCCCGCTGTGCCCCGGGCGCGCCCCACGGGCGCGGGGACTGAGCCCCGCGTTACCCCCGGTTCGTGCCCCCGCGGTAACGGCGGGGCGGGAATGTCGGGATGGGAATATCGGGACGGGAATGTCGGGACGGGAATATCGGGACGGGAATGTCGGGGCTGGAATGACGGGATGGGAATGTCGGGATGGGAATGACGGGATGGGAATATCGGGGCTGTAATGTCGGGATGGGAATGTCGGGATGGGAATATCGGGACGGGAATATCGGGACGGGAATGTCGGGATGGGAATGACGGGATGGGAATATCGGGGCTGTAATGTCGGGATGGGAATGTCGGCTGCGGGGCGCGGAGCCGGTGCAGGGCCCGAGCTCATGGCGTGGTTGGTTTCCGAAGGCTCTGGCACCAGCTGACTCTGCAGGTCCTGGACTTTGTGCAGGACCCCTGCTTCGCCCAAGGGGATGGACTCATCAAGGTGAGCGCTGCGCTGCTCCCGAGGGTCTCTGTGTCCATGGTGAAGGTGGTGGTGGTGGTGGACGGTGAGCCTGGGCTGGGCCAGGCCCGCTGGGTTGGGTTAATGTGGGTTCCTGGGTGGGAGCGTGCAGGACCTGGGGGTGGTGGCAATTGGTGGGGATTAAAGGTGCCAGTTTAGGAGCTTTAAATGATTCCTTCATCTCATTCACTGAAGGGGTTTTTGGGAGTGTTGCAGGGGGGGGCTTTTTCTTCCCCTTTTGTTACAGGGGGTTTGCAGGCACGCGTAGGGATGGGCTGGGGGGATCACAAATGCTTTGGGGTGTTTCAGAGGTTGTTGCACCCATTGGGAGCATCTTCTATTCACAGCCATAAGCACACGCTCAGCACAGTCATCTCTGTGTGCTGCAAGTGGTCATGGCCTTTGTGGGTCTGGGTTGAAATTCGCTTTCCCAGGAGATAGTTATTTCTATGACAAAGAGCTAAAGGTCTTTAGAGCCTCTCTGGAGTGTGTGCAGGGAGCACTGGGAAAGCCTTAGCCCTGTGCCTGCTGTAGAGCTGGAGGTGCCGGATGCGGTGAATCCGACCTCTCCGCAAGCAGGAGGAGGCTGCAGGGACAGAACTGGCTGAAAGGAGCAGGTTTTGCCTCCTGGGGTCTGTTCAGAGCACACATCCCTATTGGATGCCCTCTGCTTTGTTGGGAAAATGGAGCACAGTGGAAGTGGGTGTTGGAGCGGACCTGAAACACCCCTTTGCTCTGACTGTTGGTGTCTTTGTGCCTGCAGCTCTATGAGAACTTCATCAGCGAGTTTGAGCACAGGTGAGTTCGTTTGCTGGAGCCCTCAGTCACCTCCTGCTGCCTGACACCACTCTGACAGTGAGCTTTGTGTTCCAGGGTGAACCCCTTGTCCCTGGTGGAGATCATTCTCCATGTGGTCAGGCAGATGACAGGTAAGCGCCCTCACCTCCTCCTCGCAGTGTTTGTGACAACTGATGCCCGTGAGGTTACCAGTTAAGAGTAACAGCTGTTGCCTTGTCAATAGTAACAGCTAAACCTTCAGAGTTAACCTGTTGTCTTGCTGGTGTATTGAAAGGGGAGGACATCAACTCAGAAAGTGTAATTGCTGCTACATGGAGTAGCGGATCTGCTCTTTGCTGGAGGAAAGGCTGATGAGCAGCAAGCTCAGGCTGCAGAGAGCAGCACCTCTGGACAGTAAACTGTGGGAAACACCCCTTCCTGTCTTCATGAGTCCAGTGTCTGTAGGTTGAGGTTTAGTTCCAGCAGGAATTCCTGATATTGCTGCTTTTCCCCTCTACTTCAGATCCCAATGTGGCCCTTACTTTCCTCGAAAAGACTCGGGAAAAGGTACGTTTGCAACTGCTCTTTCTGGCACTTCACTTACAGGGGTCATTTTCCATGTGGGCATCGGTGGTGCAGCTGAGGGAGGAGGATGTGTGTGCATTAAACCACGAGCGGCTCTGTGTTGCAACGTGGGAGCACGTTGCCAGACGCAGCACAGCCCGGGTTGAAGGGCCCCTTGGCTGAAGGGCTGGGGCAGCTCTGAGCGCATGTGTCTGTGCCCTGCAGGTGAAGAGCAGTGATGAAGCTGTCATTCTGTGTAAAACAGCCATTGGGGCACTGAAGCTCAACATTGGAGACCTCCAAGTCACCAAGGTGAGGGGGAGACTCGAGTGTTTGGGTGGTTTGGGACAGTGACACACCGCAGCATGGCCATGCACGTGGCTGGGCTTTGGCATTGGGTGAGATGATGATGGATTTGCAGCTCCTCGTGTCTTCAGGAGGACCTGTGCTTCTGCCTTTCATCTTGTAGGCCACATAAAAGCACAGAGAGTGCTTCTGGCCAAACCTCTGAGGTTTCAGTGAGGTTCTGATGCAGAATTTGAGGTGCTATTGCTGTTTGCTGATTACTGCAGCATTGATGTGCACCACTGGGGAGGACAAGCACCTTGACCTGTTCCAGCTTGGAGGCTCTCATGAATTCAGCAGTGTTGCTGCTGACCATGGACTGGTGCATCCTTCCCTGTGCTAAGCATGTTGGGGTTTCATCTGTTGGCTTTGTGTAGAGCCCTCTCTGAAACCTGAGATGTGTTTTCATGCAGCGCAGCTTTATGTTGCTCAGAGCAGGCACGGATCGGGTGGGTGTGAGTACGTGTGAAGCACGTCTGTGCATGCAGGTACAGCTGCGGGACGTGTTCTGGGAGGTCTGGGTTGGTTTTGTGGTTTTACCGAACTGCTGCGTAAGAGGAGAGCAGCACCGCTCTATCTTTAGTGCTGTGTAGTGGCTGCGCCCTCATCTGCCTCTTGACTACCATGTGGCTGTTACTTGTGGCCCACACAAGGCTGCTGTAGCCCTTACACAGTGCTCAAGAAGGCTGGGAGCAGGGTGTGCGTGAGGGGACCTTCACCTCTCACAACCAGGTCTTCACCCCCCTGCAGGAGACCATTGAGGAGGTGGAGGAGATGCTGAACAACCTCCCTGGCGTGACCTCGGTTCACAGCCGCTTCTACGACCTCTCCAGCAAGTACTACCAGACCGTCGGGAACCATGCCTCTTACTACAAGGATGCTCTGCGGTTCCTGGGCTGCATTGACGTCAAGGACCTGCCAGGTAACTCCTGCTCTGCCCAGCGCAGGAGCCCCAGCCTTCAGTCTTTGCTTTATCCCTTCAGTCTGAGTGAAGGCGTTGGCAGTTTCTCAATGTGTTTTGGATTGGCTGTGCTTGGGCCAGGGTTTAGCTACAAAGAGGAACTCACAAGAAGAATTGGCTGAGTAGGACTCTGCTCCTGACCTGCACTGAGGTGATGGGATGGAGGAAGTGCCCCCACCAGGAGAGTTTGTTCTAGTTCCCTAAATCCTCAGTATAGAGTCGAAGAGTGGCTCTTCTGTGCTGGTGCTGTGGCTGCTGCAGGCTGAGCTTCAGGCTTGGGGAGTTGGAGGCTGGGAGTGATTTAATACAGGCAGAGAGGAGGCTGAGGGAGCGGTTGCTGGGGTTCAGGTGCTGCTTCATCCACACTTCATCCATTTATTGCTTTGTGTTGCTTTCCTCCCAGTATCAGAGCAGCAGGAGAGAGCCTTTACCCTGGGGCTGGCCGGGCTCTTGGGAGAAGGCGTTTACAACTTCGGGGAACTGGTGAGTGGCTGCTGCGCTGCTTCAGCTGTTCTCAGGAGTTGCTTTTATCCCCCTAACGCCGTCGTGCCTGTGCTGCAGCTCATGCACCCTGTCCTGGAGTCGCTGAGGAGCACGGACCGGCAGTGGCTCATTGACACCCTCTATGCCTTCAACAGCGGGAACGTCGAGACCTTCCAGGCCCTGAAGTCAGCGTGGGGCCAGCAGGTGAGTGGGGCTGTTCCACTGCTGCAGGCCTGGGCTCGGCCTTACGGAGGGGCTCTGGATCTCTAACTGGAGAGTTCTGGTCACTGATGTAGTTTCAAGCACAGCACAGTAATGCTTCTTTTACATTGATACGTGGTGGTGGTTTTTGGCTTCCCTCTTTGCCTGATTGATCGAGAGAAGTAAAGAGAGATCTCTTGTGATCCAAGGGCAAAGCAAACCCGTCATGTGGTCCTGCAGAGGAAGAGGATCCCTGATGTCATTTCCATAAACACCATTCACTCCCGGTGTTGAACTGCTTCCAGTGTGAGATAGCGGCTGGCCCTTGTGTTCTGGGAAGCTTGAGGGGTGTGGTGCTGGGTGCTAACTGCACTGGCTGTACCGGACCTCACTGTCACAGCTGTAGTTCAGAGGCTGACTTGTGTCCGCGTAATAATGAATTTACCTGTTCCATTCCATCCCCTTCCAGCCAGATCTGGCTGCAAACGAAGCGCTGCTGCTGCAGAAGATCCAGCTCTTATGTCTAATGGAGGTGAGCCAAGAGCTGGGCCTGTTAGAGGTGTGGGAGATGGGAAGGGGCTGCTCCATCTGCTGCTTGGTGGGGGTGAAACAGTCTGTTCCCTGCTGTGCTCCTTCACCCATCCCACAGGAGCTCGGGGGTCAGTAGCTGGCTGCCGAGGTTGCCTCTAGATGGTGCCAGAAGGCAAATGCTGCTGGGGCAGGGCTGCTGCTGTGCGCTGCTTCCCGGGAGTCCCAGGGGGGTGTGCTGCTTCAGGCAGGGTGGGGAAGGAAGGAGCGAGCTTTGTGCCTTGAGGATGGTACCTGAAGGGGTATCTCTGAGTGTGTGTGCCAGAAATAAAGGTTTCTAAACCACACTGAAAATCTCAGTTTCCAAACACTTTCAGACTCTTTCTTTCCTGGCACTTGAAGGCTTTGCCTCCCTGGCCCTGTGTCTTCAAGAACTCAGTATTGAGTTATCTGAAGCATAATACATGTTTGTGTACACCCGTGTATCAGTGTGTGTGTATGTTAATGTGTATGCACATTCCACTTCTGGTGTGTTACTGTAAACCCAAAGGTCCTGTGCTACCTCAGGGATCTGATAGTGCTGAGGTGTTTCAGCCCTGGCTGATGTGCTCTGTGTGTCCTGCGTCTGGGGCTGTGTGGCTGCCCCAGCAGGGTCGGGGGGGGGTGTGTAGGAGGCAGCAGTGCTGCTCCTCTCTGCTCACATCAGTGTGTTTGGCCTTGCAGCATCCTGGTTAAAGGTGAGAAGTGCAGGAGCTGGGGCGAGCAGAGCAGGGCAGCGCGGCGCTGGGGCCTCACTCGTTCTCTCTCTGCTTGCCTGCAGATGACCTTCACGCGTCCAGCCAACCACCGGCAGCTCACCTTCGAGGAGATTGCCAGGAGTGCCAAAGTCACCGTGAACGAGGTGAGCTCAGCTGCAGGCCCCAGGGTGGCACTTCTGGAGCTCTCGGGTGTCTGGAGGGAGCTGTTCCCATAGGTGATCTCCAGTTTGAAACGTTCTCCTGCTCTGCCAGAAGGGTTTGGCTGCTTTGGTGCTCCTGGTTCTCAGGGCGTTTCTGAGGATCCTCAGTCCTGGTGTTCAGCTGGAGGAGAGCTCTGGAGGTCGTCTCTTCCCACCTGTGCTGGAGCAGGCCTCTGGGTTAGGCTGTGCAGGGCCCTGCCTGCTTTGAGTTTCCAGCAAGGGGAAATGTCACCAGTGTTGAATTCCTCTCATGGTGACGTTCCCTGCTGTTGCCCAGGTGGGGTCGGAGCTGAAGCAAATTGTGCTGTGCCCTCTGTCCTTCACTGTGCATCCCAGGGAGAGCAGTTCCTCTTCTCCTCTGCGTTACCGGGTGCTGGAAAACTGTGGTGAGGTGCCCCCAGGCAACCTCTCGTCCAGGCTGAAGAGATGGTTCTTCACAGTGTCAGGGCCTTGGTGGCCCTTGGCTGGGCTCTCCCTGGTTCTGCAGTGTCCCCCTGCACTGAAGGGCTGATGCAGAACTGATGCAGTGATGCAGCTTTGCTCCACGAGTGCTGAGTGGAGTCACTGGGACATGGTTCCCCACTGTGGCTCCCGCTGACCCCCAGACTCTGCTCCTTCCCCTCAGAGGACACTTTGAGTATATTTGGAGTATACCACATGTACCTCCCTGTGTGCTGCTGCTGCTTGGCCTTGTTGCAGGACTCTGCTCATCCTCGCTGTGCTTCATGTTAGCGCAGTGTATTGAGGTTTCTCCTCTTGGTAGCTCTCATTTCCAGCACATTCACCTCGGTTGTGTCAGATCTGGTGTTGCTCTCAGAGGAGCACTGCTCGTGCCCAGCTGCCTGCTCAGCTTCAGGCCTCAAGCACAGCCCTTTGAGCTGGGTAGGTCTGCAGGTTTTCTGCTGCTCTTGTGGTCCTCCTGTCTGTTCTGTGGCTCACGAGGTCATCAGCATGGATGTGGTAGAAGCTCTTGCTAAAAGAAAGGCACAGGGCACTTCCAGCACTGACCACTGAGCAAGCTGTTTGCCTTTAAAAGGCCCCCACATCGATCAGGCACATCCCAACCCTGGTGAATCCATGTGGACTGTTTCCAATTCCCTCATTCTTCCTGGATTTCAGAGGCAGGAAAGTGAAACTGCTCAGAGGGAAAGGGAACCTGCGGTGTAGTCACAGCTGAGCCTCCAGGCAGGATCCTGACCTGCAGAGGGATGGGTGTGAGCGGCTGCAGCAGCTCTTGGCTTTGCTGTGTGTGGTGGGCAGCCTCCAAAGGCAGAGCGAGTTCAGGGGGTTGCTCCTCTGGGGAATGGTTCCCAGTTGTTGCCTGGAATTGGCTGTGCTGGTTTCAGGTGGAGCTGCTGGTGATGAAGGCGCTCTCGGTGGGCTTGGTGAAGGGCAGCATCGATGAAGTGGACAAGAGGGTGCACATGACATGGGTGCAGCCGCGTGTGCTGGACTTGCAACAGGTACTGAACACAAAGGCACAGCTGATGTGTGTTGGGTGAGGTGAGTGGGAGAGCTGGGAGGGGTCAGTGCTGGGGAACTGGTCTCCTTGGTGCTCTTGAGGATGCTCAGGGCAGGAGGAAGTGCATCAGCTTTTGCCATTGCTCCTTCACCCTTTACCCTATGTGTGTGGTGCATTGTGTGTGTTGCACTAAGCAGAAGGCAAATAGTGACGCTTCTGAAAGCCACACGAAGCGCCATGGAACACAAGTGCTGTGGCTGTGTTCCAGAAGGATGCAGACATCTCGTGGGGCTTCAAGCCTTAATGCATGAAACAGTCCCAGAGTGTCAGGGTTGTGGGTGGAAAGATGAAGGTGCTGAACGTCTCAGGTGCATCCTCTTGGTGTTTTGGGAGACCACGTAGGGGCCTTCACCTCGAACCCCAAAGACATCAGTACGTGGATCACTGGCTGCAAACAGTCCCTCCTGGGCATTTCCATTGAACTTCAACCGTTGCTGTTTCGGTGGTGTAAGACATTCAGGAGCATCTTTTGTAGACACATGGGAGTTGTTTGGGATCTCGGGTGTTTGTCCTTGAAGGTGGACCCTGGTGTTTGCCGTGGCTGAGGGGTTGAGGTTGCCGTGGGCTTGCCTTGCAGATCAAAGGAATGAAAGACCGCCTGGAGTTCTGGTGCACGGACGTGAGGAGCATGGAGATGCTGGTGGAGCACCAAGCCCATGACATCCTGACATAGAGCACCCTGCGCTGCCCCGGGAGAGGGAATCCTGCTGCTCCTGGTGCCAGCAGCACTCACACCACTGACTCTGTACTGCATTATCCTGGGGGGTGGGAGAGGGGGGAGCAGCCCTTGAGGCTTGGTGGGAGGAGTAAGTGGCCTTTTGCTGTGTGAGCCTTTGGTGCTTGGAAGTGAGATTTCCCTGATCACTCACACGGGTGGCACTGCCCTGGGGGTCCCATCCTGCTCCGGGACGGGGATTCATTCATCACACTGCTGGGGGAGGATGGGTGCTGGTACCTGCCATGGAGCAGACGCTGTTTGCTGGGTAAGGGGCAGCAGCAGCTCCTTTCCAGGAGCTGGAGCAGTGCCTGACGTACCCGATCTTAGGTGGTGGTACGGCCTTAGGAGGGCACAGCTCCCCCTTGCCCCACGGCAGCCTGAATCCGGCCTCCTGCTCCTGCCCGTCCTCCACCCTCCCCTCACTGGGGCAGAGGGAGTTGCTCCACCAGAGGGTTTCCCGGGATTCCTGTGCAGTGGAAGACATTCCTGCACTTGGGGGGGTTTTGTGTTCCCAGCACTGCTCCCGTGAGGCGCTGGAATAAACTTCTCTGCCTTCCCTTTCCCCCGTAGCTGTGTTTGTGTCTCCTGCACTTGCATTGAGCCTCTGCTCTGGTTGAAAAGGCAGCGAATTTGCACAGCCCGTGGCCACCAGCGGGGTTACTGTGTCCCTTACTCAGTGGGTAGCACCTCAGGCTGTGCTTCCTTTGGGAAGCTGTAGTCCCAGTGCCTGGGAAAACGGTACTGATGGAAAAGCCCTACAGGAGGTCAGAGACCAGGAGGGTTTGTTCTCTTTTGCCTCTTAACTGCTCTCCAGAAGCTTTTGTAATGGAATTGTTTTGTCCGACCGTGTCTTCATGTGGATGGAAGGTAATTGTGCCCATGAGAGATGGAAACACAGATCTGAACAGGGGCTACCTCTGAGTACCCATTTGGATGCATAATACTCCTCACTGTAGGGCAGCAATAGCAAACAGTGGCTTTAAATTGAACAGAGTCATGTTCACCTATTGCTAAACTCATCGAATCAGGAGGCTTCTCCTTGGGGTCTAAGTGGATGTTTAAATCCTGCGCCTGTGTGGCCATGGTCAGTTGTGGTGGTGCCCATTTGGTTACTGCTGTGGATCAGGAGCTCTGCTGCTCTGATCTCTGGGTCACTGCGGAGTGCCTCTGGGGCTTTTACTGTTGTGCTTTTGGTGCCTCACTGCTTGGGCTCAGGGCATTTCCTGCCAGCAATGGGCAAAAGGAAGCTCATGGCTGCTGCTGGACCCGCTCTGCAGGGGCAAAGGGAGGCTTCAGCCACATCGCATCTCCCCCTGTGCCCCTCTGGCCTGAACCTCTTCCTGGCTGGAGCTGTTGAGCTCCAGTTCTGCCCCTCGGTGCTGGTTCTGCTCTGCCCGGGCCAGTCCCACTGTTGGGGTGGGTGAACCCCGATGTGTCCTGTGCTGTGCACTGGGACATTCCCTCTTCCACGCTCCCCCTGTGCTCCACAGCCCGTGCCTGGGTCACCGACCTCAGGGGAGGCACCTGCGATGGGGACAACTGCTTCACTGCATGGGTGTGGATGGAAAGGGCTTTGAAAAGCTCCATCTCCTTGGTGGAGTCACCCCCCTGCCCCCAGTGCAGCAGAGCTCCGGCATTGGGGCTGCTGCTGCTCTACTGAGCACCAGAGCCTGGAGCTTTGTGCTGAATCGGAGCTGAAGCCTCCCGAGGGTGTCCCCACAAAGCCTTCTGCTGTGTGGGGGCCTGGCCTGGCCGCTGCTTTGGGCCGTGCACTGAGGTGGAGCTGCTCCTTGCACTTGTTCCAGGGGTTTTCCAGGATAGTGGAGTGGTGGTGGCTCCCAGCCCCCGGTGTGGGAGCCGGTGCTGCTTCCCTGACAGGGAACGTGGGAAATGAGCAGGAAGAGGACAAATCAGATGTGCAGCACCGGCTCTGGGCCATTGGCACTGTCACTGCAGCCTGGGAGCATTTCCTTGCTGGGATTTAGCCGGATTGGGCTCCCTTGGCAGGGCTGTGTGTTCCTGGTGTCTGCCCGCTGCAGCTGTGTGAGCTCCAGCTCCATGGGAGGCCACAGCTCCGGGCTGGAGATGGCTGCAGCCTCATGGAGGAGGCATGGAACGAACGAGGTTGGAAGAGACCTTCAGGATCATCGAGTCCAACCTTTGCCAGGGCACCACTGAGCCCGAGCAGGGGTCACATCAGTGCCCTGTGGATAAGCTGAGGCAAACCCAACACCCTCAATGTGGATGTGAACTTTAATGAGCAAACCCCAGGGGCTCCCTCCCGGCGAAGCTCCATCCCGTGGCCTTGGTTCCACTCATGTTTGCTCTCACCAGGGTGCGGGTGGTGCTTTGCTGCTCCTCACTCGGGTCTGCTCTTGTAGTGCTCGATGTTTCTCAGGATCCAGGCTGTCGGGAGCATGAAGCATGCGAACATGATGGAAAACGCAATGGCTTGTTCCTGCGGCGGAGGAGACATGGAGGGTCCGTGGATCGGAAGGAAGGGCCGATGGCACAGCCCTGGGACGGCCGCAGTGCCCCTGGCTGGGGACGCAGCAGCTCGTGCCTGGCCCTGGCCGCGGGCCTGGGCTCAGCCTCCTGCAGCAGCTGTGCCTGACTTTGAGATGACTTTGACAGAGGCACCGAACCCCCGCGCTGCCGCCTCTGCCTTCCTCAGCCCGAAGGCTCCAGGGCCGGGAAGAGCTTTGGTGCAGACCCCGGGGACACAGCGGGGGCCGAACCCCAGGAGCAGGGGGTGGGACGAGACGGGGTTTATGGTGCAAAGCCCCTTCTCTGGGTTCCCGTCACCCAGCCCAGGGGGTCTCAGAGGATGCAGGGACTGAGGGTGGCAGCAGACCCCGTCCTTGCCATGGGGACACCAGCTCTGGGGTGAGTGTTCCATAGAGGGGGGGGCCAGGGCTGGGGCTGTCCCTGTGCGGGCTGGGGTCTGCTGCCACCCCCTCCCCGGGTCCTTGGGCTGTGCCGTGGCTTTGCCTCCCTGTAGCAGGGCCCTGAACCCCAGAGGGTAAAACAGGGGCTTAAAGGATGGAGTCAAACAGAAGGAGGAGCCTGAAGGGGGGAGTATGGGGTGCGCCTGCTGTGGGGTGCAGCCCGGAGCCTGTGCTGCTGGGGGAGGCACCCGTCCTCCTTCCCCCCTCCCCTTTTGCCTTAGAGCCCCCCAAAATCAGTTTGCTGTAATGGAGAGGGCGTTTGTGCCCCTCTGACGCGGCGTCCCTGGAGCTGGAGCCCCCTTTGTCCCCATGGAGCTGGAGCCCCCCCACCCCCCGTACTCACGGCAGGCGATAGTTGATGCTCGGGCGGTTTGGACCTGATGTGCACTCGGGGGACCCGCAGGGGCTGCAGCAGCGTCGCCAGGAGCCGGGAGCCGCGCTGGAGCCCGGGCATGGCGCTGGCGCACGGGACGCGGCTCCTCGCACTGCAGCTGCCCGGCCCGTCACGGCTGTCACCGCTGTCACCCCGTCACGGGGCCATCCCATCCCCATCACCAGGGGGCCACCGCTCTAAAGGGCGCAGCAGCCCCGTCCCTGCACGGGAGCTTGTCCCGATCGCTCTCTGCTCCCTTCGTTCTCACTCTCAGCAGCACCCAACTGTCCACACCTGAGAGGTCAAAACCTGCGTCCCCAGCCAGCAAGGGGGGACCCGGCCGTGATGCTCTGCGTGATCTCCTCTCTCGCTTGTTAAAGCCTTTAACACCCAAAACACAATGTGCTGGTTTAATCGCACATGTGAAGCCGGATCTCTGCCCATAGCGAGCAGGACCTTGCTCTTCCCATCCGTGGTGACAGCTTCCCCATCTTCCTTCACTGCCCAGTGTTTGCTCCACGTCCTTAAGGGACCTTTCAGCGTCAACGCGTTCCCTCTGTGCGGCCCCGGCCGAGTCCTCTCCCTTAGGAACAGCTCTGCAGGAAGTCCGCAGGATTTGCATGGGCTCGCACGGAGTTGTCCCTCCCGGAGTCGGGGATGCGCTTTCCTCTCCCGGGCTCCCCTTGCAGCTCCAGGGGGCTCAGGGTCGCAGCAGCCTCTTCTGCAGACGGGACGGGCTCTTATCTTTACAGGAGGTTGGAGCTCTTTGCTCAGGGACAACTTCTCGGGAAGGAGCAGTTTTACCCCTGCTCTGGATCAGACTCTGAGCTCGGCCATGGCTTTTGAGGGGGTTTTGCCTTGCTGTGAGAAGGGGCTTTGCAGGATGAAGCTCTTTGAGTGTCCCGTCAGCGAGGCAAAGGCAGCTGTGTCCATGCTGTTGGGTCACTGGAGGTAAAGTGCTGTCCCCGTGTACTGGAGGAGGTTCCTGCACCCCGGAGCTGGGGTGAACCCACCTCAGCTGCAGGCTCAGCCCTCGCCTGGACCAGGAGGTTCAAGATGAGACTGAACTGCACTTGCTCCAGGAAGGACTGAGTTCAAACCCTCGGGTGCCGAAGAAGCAGAGCTCGGAGCAGGAACTGATGGGTGGGCTCTGCCATTTGCGGCCCATCAGGATTTCTCCAGGGTGTCTCCAGGTGTTGGCAGCAATTGGATGGATCCAGCCAGGCTCTGCCTGCTGGGAGCATCCTGCTCTTTGGCTGCTGTGCTGGGACCTGGTGAGCAGAAGATGCAGGGAGCTCTTTGCCCCTTCCCACCCTTGTTTAGGTGAGGAGAGGACCCAGCAGCTCCTTTTCTTCCCCCGGACACAGCTGCCGCTGCTGCTGCTCCCTCCCTCAGCTTCCTTCCTGGTGTTTTCCGGCAGGAAAAAGCTGCTCCAGGAAACGTGTGCTTGGGGACCCCCCTTCCCCCCGGTGCTACTGAGCTTGGTGGAACCCGGAGATAAGACCAACACAGCCTTTATCTGCTCCACAGACCTTTCCAACCAGCTCACACCGCGTTTCCAGTGTGGTCTTGGACCTTCCCGACTTGGCTGACTTCTGTGTCTTGGGGGTTACAGATGACCCTGGAGGGGCTCTGTATTTACAGAGAACAGACTGCCTGACAGGAGTCATAGTGAGGTGGGGTCGGTCTCTGCTCCCAAGGACCAAGGGATGGGACGAGAGAGAACGGCCTCAGCTGCACCAGCGCAGGTTCAGAGAGAGCTGAGGAACAGTTCCTGCCCCAGAGGGTGCTCAGCATTGGAACTGCCCAGGGCAGCGCTGCAGCCCCCG
>JANRGW010016432.1:0-22690 GCA_024733675.1 Psilopsiagon aymara | reverse complement strand
TTGTCTCTAAATTGGAGAGACATCAATTTGATAGGTGGACCACTCGGTGGATAAAGAACTGGCTGGATGGCCGCATGTAAGGAGTTGTGCTCAATGGCTCAAGGTGCAGCTATAAACCAGTAACGAGTGGTGTCCCTCAGGGATTGGTGTTGGGACTGGTCTTGTTTAACGCCTTTGTTGGTGACATGGAGAGTGGGATTGAGTGCACCCTCAGAAAGTTTGCTGATGACACCAAGCTGAATGGTTCGGTTGATACACTGGGGGGAAAGAATGCCATCTAGAGTGACCTTGACATACTTGTGAGGTGAGCTGATGCCAACTTGATGAAGTTTAACCATGACAAGTGCAAGGTCCTACACCTGGGTCAGAGAAATCTCAGGAACCGCACCAGGTTGGGCAGAGAAGAGATTGGGAGCAGCCCTGAGCAGAAGGGCTTAGGGGTGTTGGTCAATGGAAAAATGAACATGAGCCTGCAGTGTGCTCCTGCAGCCCAGAAAGCCAACTGTATCCTGGGCTGCATCAAAAGGAGTGTGACCAGCAGGTTGAGGGAGGTGATCCTGCCCCTCTACTCTGCTCTGTGAGTCCTTACTTGGAGTATTGTGTGCAGTTCTGGTGTCCTCAACAGAAAAAGGACATGGAACTATTGGAACAAGTCCAGAGGAGGGCCACAAGGATGATGAAGGGACTGGAGCACCTCCCGTATGAAGATAGGATGAGAAAGTTCGGGCTGTTCAGCCTGGAGAAGAGAAGGCTGCGTGGAGACCTCATAGTAGCCTTCCAATATCTTCAGGGAGCCTGTAGAGAAGCTGGGGCAATGCTCTTCATTAAGGACTTTAGTGATAGGACAAAGAGTAATGGGTTCAAACTGAAACAGGGGAAGTTTAGATTGGATATAAGGAATAAGTTTTTTACTGCAAGGGTGGTGAGGCACTGGAATGGGTTGCCCAGGGAAGTTGTAAATGCTCCATTCCTGGTGGTATTCAAGGCCAGGTTGGACATAGCCTTGGGTGGCATGGTTTAGTGGGAGGTGTCCCTGCCCATGGCAGGGGGGTTGGAACTAGATGGTCCTTTCCAACCCTAACTATACTATGGTTCTATTAGTCCCATGAAGGCAGGAAACTGTAGCAAAGCAGTACCCCCCCTGGAAATTAATTTATGTTGAAAAGAGTGAGAAGCAAGCTCTGAGATGCTTGAGCTAAAGGGAAAGTCATAAGCAGAAGATTAGTTTCCTTTACATATTTCTCTCTTATTTTCTGACTCCCTGTTCCCTCAGGACACTGATACCCTATAGCCAGCCACAAAATACCTGCAAGTCCTTCACCTTTCCTGGCTTTTGCTGCTTTGGTGACAACAGCATTGGTAAGCGTATTAATAACATGCACAATTAAGTGCACGGAGCTGTGCTGTGCTCTGCTTTTCCCTTCATAAAAAAATGGCAAGCATTCTTTAAAGCAGTAAAATCTAAAAATAACACCTGATTACTAAGAATATGAAATAACTTTTCTTTAGCCTTTGGAATCCCAATTAATTCTTTGAGATATGTATAAAGTTCACGCATGTCCTTGAGGTGATATAAAAGTAGCCCAACTCTGATATTATATACTATATAATTTGAGAAACAGAAGGTGATCATATAAAAAATAAAAAGGCTCCTAAAAGCATGCAAGAGAGCTGCAATTAGGGATGTACAAGAAAGTAGCATTGCCATATTTAAATTACTTAAAGCTTCATTTTGCCATCTTCATTATTATTTTTTACATAATTTTTCTGTGGAAGTGAAAAAATATTCCTCAAATCTGTGCAGAACTCTGACAACTAATTTTGCAGAACTCTGTTGAACTAAACTATGTTTCTGCTTTGAGGGTAAAGTAACCTTTCTTCTTCCCAAACCTGCCCTGTACTATCAGCATTTTCTTTCTCTCTCCTCTGTAACAAGAAGTAGACGCTGTATCCCTGTGTTAAAGTGCAAAAGAACCTTGCAGATTTGTAGTGTGTCTGATTGATACTTGAAGAAGAAAGGGTTTTGAACTTATCCAGCAATTCTAAACTTAATACCTAAAAGGAGTAGGATCTTGGCATGGCCATGGATGCCCTGGAGGTGAGATTTCACAGTGGCACTTGGGTACCTTAAAGCATATTGCATTTCCTCATATGTATCATGTAGAGAACTATTTGTTAGTATCAGAAAATAAACTGTGCTCAAAGTAACCATGGCAACACCAACATAGATGTGCTGCAGATAGTACATGCAACAACATGAGCATCTGAAAGGAAAGAAGTAATGCCCTAGATTTCCTATTGGCCTAAGCAGCTTCAAGCAGAGAGATAATATTGAGAGATCTATCCTTGCTACCACCCTCCTTCTTCCTTTCAATATTGTTTAAATTTGACGTGAGCAGTGGTAATTTTGTGACAGCCATGAGTTTTAGTCATCATCCACAGAGTCAACAGAGACTTGGCTTTAAGTAAAACTCTGTAGTTAAGTTTTCATGTTTACTGAGCTACGTTGCTTGTTTTAGACTAGGGTATAGTCAAAAGTAAAGGCAACATGAATGATCAGGGAGTTTGACATCAAGAAATCCAGCTGCAAATCACAACAGCTCAGTAGAAGGGCAAGGTCGAATGTATTACGGTTACAATGTGAAAGACATAAGAAATCCATCATATTTATACAACAATAAATACAGAATCTTTAGAAATTGCAGAAAATTAATTTAAAAAACTAAAATATATTGTCTGCATTTTGTATGTCTAAGAATCTAAAATACTTCTGTCTGTACGTATTTTGGTTGACCACCGTTTATGAGATCAGTTCTATTGATGATGCCTTATTAGTAGCAGACCTGTCTATCCAACCCCATGTAGGGCTGCCATATGTCTAGCAAGATCTGTACATGCATCTTTTTCTCTCTAGATATCTGTTTTGGCTAGTTTTCTGGGATTTCCAGGCATCTGGCAGCTCATATGGGCAAACAGGTCCAGTTGAGCTGAAGATATCAAAGACTCTGAATGTGCATAGATCAATTTTACAGCACATTTCTAGTAAAACCCTGATGGAAATATGACAAGTCTAATCTATGTGGATGTCTTATTCTGTGAACAGTCTCAGTTAAGAAAACATATTTTAGCTGACAATTGATTAAAGTAAAAGCTAAATATGACCTTCATGAAAGATAATTAAGAAATATGCCACTGATGGGCTTTATGAGTATAAGCATTGCAGAGAACAAGGCTAGGTGCAAAGAATTAATGCACCTGGACGTGTGACACTTGAGACAGCCTAGGTAGCTGCTGTAAGTAGAATCAAAGACACAGATAGCATTGAGTTGGGTAAATCAGAGTCTACTGATGAGAAGCTAACTGCTGTTACACAGCCCTATGTCTTAATGGGCAAGATAGCATGCTAAAGAAAGTATAAGCAACTTGCTGCCTTTGAGCCACATGCAGCTTGAGGGCAGTTCAAGTACATCTTCCATGTTCCCACTATGCAATGATCTCTGCAGGAAACAGCATGAAGGGAAACACTACTGAGTAATGCAGATACCGAGATGAGGCAAAACCACAGGAACTACTGAGACATAGAGTTGAATCACCCTTAGATTTAGCAGTGTATTCAGATCAGCATGAAGGAAATTCTAGAAAGGTTTTGTTGCCTCTCATCTCTGAATTGATTCGTGTGATGTCCTTCCCTTCAGCTCTCAAAAAATACATCATATGCCTCATGGTAGGACTTAAGATTGCAGCTCGTAGCGCCAGAAAGGTTGGTCAATGCAACGGCAGAAGGCACACTTGCTGAACTTAAAAGCAGATCAAATACAAAGCAACTAACAGAGAAACAGTGCAATTAACTTATAAAACTAGGAGTTTAGCTGGAATAACGCAACCTTCTTTTTAAGCAGTAGTATGGAATAATAAAAGCAGTACTGCTTAAGGCTCTGTAGAAGTCTGTATGTAGGAGAATTACCTAGATAATTCAAAATTGACACTGAAGCAGAAGCAGACTACAGTCCAAAGGGAGAATAGGGGAAAATATTTGCTTATAGCACAACACTACCATTGACAGCACCAGTAAAGTGAGTTATGTGGTTACTGCTTTAGAAAAAAGAAGTCATTAAGCTGCACTCTCTAAAGTGAAAACAATAAAGCTGTTAAAAGCACTGGTCTCCCAAGAAAATAAGTAGTTGAAAAAAGAAGGCAAAAACTTATTATAATAAAAGTGACAAAATGATGAAGCCCTTCACACTCCATTATAAAAGTTTCTGTCAAGCAGTCTATGGCATCCTGAAATTGTAACCAAAAAGGAGGAATAACACAGATCTGATTCAATAAAGGGAGAGAGAAGACATTATTTTAACCAAAGTAGGGCTTTAAACTAGAAGAGGGATGACTTAGATTAGATATTAGGCAGAAGTTCTTCCCCCTGAGGGTGCTGAGGTGCTGGCACAGGGTGCCCAGAGAAGCTGTGGCTGCCCCATCCCTGGCGGTGTTCAAGGCCGGGTTGGACACAGGGGCTTGGAGTAACTGCTCTATGGAAGGTGTCCCTGCCCTTGGCAGGGGGTTGGAACTGGGTGAGATTTAAGGTCCTTTCCAGCACAAACCATTCTAGAATTCTATGATTTAAGTGAATGGCAGGCAATTGAGGACTCTTCTGGTTTGCTGCAGTATTTTAGGTAGGCACTGTTCTGTTAGGAGTTGTCTATGGTGAGGTGTTCAGACATGTCCTCCAAATGTCTCCATGGTGATTTTTGCTAATACTACAGGGAAAATCTGGAGTGGTTCACCATCTACTGAGCTCTGCTGACTTTTTTAATATAAACTTTATGCTATAGAGTTATGTAAGCATGAGGAAGTTGGGGAAGGAAAGGATGAATTGCCCCTGCTTCAGGATAAGAGTCAAAGCAATGACATTATGAGATGTTGCAGCAAAATGATTATAAAGTAAAGATGGAAAACCATTTCAGTACTCCTTCTGGGCCTTTCCCGGGATATTTACTGCATTAGCTACTGTAAAAAGAGCACACAAGTTTAAGAAGCCACCAAAGCAGTAATAGTAATAGTAATAATAATAGTAATAATAGCCTGTTTTATTTACTCTGTCTGTGAAGACCTCCACTCCTGACAAACCAAGGCAACACAGGAATGAGATTTTGAAATATGCTTCCAAGGCTACAAAACAAGAACAGGCTGAAGATACAACACAGCGAATGTGAAAATAGTTTTGGAACCTTAGGGGAATCAAAGTAATAGAAAAAATAATATTACAGGAATTGCACATTGTTTACGGGAGGGGGGAAGGAAACCAATCACACAGTGATTTGAAAACACTATTACAGTTTGAGACTGCAGGGAAACTAAGGCTGATATAACATTTCATTATGAAACATGATTTTGGAATTAAATATCCCATCAAGCTGTAAGATAGTTGTCAGGCAAGAGCAGTTTATTAGAAAAAATAAAGCAACTCTCAGCCGTTCTTGTTTGTGAAGATATCTGCCTATCTGAGTTCCAGCAAGGCTAAAAGCAAAAGGAATTAGGTCACATAGCGCTGGGCTGTGCATTGCAGCAGTGAGGAATTGGCTGGGCTGGGTGCAGGCCAAGCTGTAATGATGCCATGATTCAGAAATACCCAGTTAATCACTGTTTCTTTAGTATAACTCACCTGAACTGGCTACAGTTTTCCAGTTTGTGGGCAAAGCAGGGAATAGACAATCCACTTCATGGGCTCATTTCACCCTTTCTCATTCATAGAATAAGGACCAGCCTTTTCCTCTCTGCCTCTTTTCCCCTTATCTCCAAACCCCCTTTTTAACATACAATTTGTAATATATATTACTTGGTTAGGAATTTTCTTTTTCAGGAATTGCTTTGATGAATATGAACTGGTTTGGAGGAATCTGTTTTTTTTTTTTTTGATCATCACTGCAGATTTGGACATGCATTTGCATGATGCTCTGTATTTCAAATTTCATTTACATATGTCACAGCTTTATTTTATTCCAGGCTTTATGATTTATTCCAGTGGATGTTTTTCATATAAGATAAGAAATTCTTCTCTAGTTTTCTAGTCAATCAGAAGCAACCTGATGGTCTTCCGAGAACCAAGACTAGGCGCATGTCTGTCAGTACTAAAAGTAGCTATGAACCAGTATTGTTAGCCATCCATGTTCCTCGAGTGATATGTCCTTAGCATCTGTGACCCAGACATGAGGTAACTGAAGTTAAAAAGCCTTCACATAAAAGATCTTGTTAACTCAAAAATCAGATCTTAATCTTCATTGCTACCACAGGTGTGCCTAGTCAGGCCCTAAATATTATAGTGTAGTCATAATATAATTATGGAGTAGATGTTACTGTTAATCCAAATCTGAGCCTTCTCAGGCAGCTTTCAGTGCCTCTAGGGAATGACAAGAAACTTGGAGAGGGGCTTTTGACAACTGCATGCAGGGTTACTATAAAGGGAAATGGCTTTAAACTAAAAGATGGGAGATTTAGATTAGATACAAAGAAGCTCTTTTTTATGAGGGTGCTGAGGCGCTGGCACAGGGTGCCCAGAGAAGCTGTGGCTGCCCCATCCCTGGCAGTGTTCAAGACCAGGTTTGACACAGGGGCTTGGAGCAGCCTGCCCTAGTGGAAGGTGTCCCTGCTTGTGGCAGGAGGCTGGAACTGGGTGAGCTTTACAGTCCCTTCCAATACAAACCCATGATTTATAACATATTGATTGAAGCATTTAGGAAAGTAAGATTGCTACCTTTTTCTTATCTGAGTATTTCATAGACTTTTTCATGAAAAATCAACTTTTTATTTGTCTGTTCTTTGTGGCTCACAACACTTAACAGATTGTATTTCAGAGTTTGCTTACATTATTTACTTTTCCCTCTAAGAATATTTAACTGTAATTCAGAAACTGGTTATGACTTTCAGAAGAAATGTCAGAAAGCAGCATTCTTATACTAAACTGTTGACCTGACTAAAGACATAACCAAAAAAATAATTAAATGAGTTTTGTTGTTGACAACATTCAATCAGGAGGAACACACTCACTGACTCTGAAACAATTACAAAACATCATTTAAACAGCTGAAATTTAATTAGGAAATAGAAGAACTTCGGACACATCAGTATGTATATATATGTGTGAGTTCCTGTTGTATAATGCACACATTCACTTATACCTGTAAAAGTTTTCTATCTATCTTCTCACTCAGAACAATTTTCCCAGCTTAACCCAACATCTCTGTGGATGTAAGCATGCAGGACTGACCTACTGAAGAAAGGTTGTAGTTGAGCAGGCAGCACGTTCACACTAATGAATGAATTACATGCTGCTAGTATTCTTTCTTCTCATGGTGTACAAAAGTTTCAAACACTGTTTTCTTCTTTGGTCCCCATTCTTTATTTCTTCCCTGTTTTCTTCTTTGAGCTTCATTCCAACACAACCTCAGTCAGATGTTTTTGTTTGATTGAATCACTATTTTTTGCCTTTTAATGTCCTTACTTTTTCTTTTTTCCCCCACATATGTTTAACAGATCCCTGTTCTCTTTCATTCTTTCTCTTTTAAATGTGAAGTACACCATGAGCAGTCATTTTGCTTGCAGACTTCACAGCAAAAATGCTCAAATTAGGAGTGAAAATATAGCAAGAACAGTTTGACAGAACTAGTGATCTACAACTTCCTTTCTTGACATGCATTCTCAGCTCACCTTCACTGAATCAAAGGTTATATTCAGACTGCTTCCAAGGAAAACTTTCTGCACCTTTTGTCTCTGGGTTTCCTCACTTAGCCCTATCTGTTCATTGTAACAGCATCCGAAAAAGTAGAAAGAGAGGTAAACTCTTTCACAGTACCTTAAGAGATGTACATTAGCTTACTTTTATCAGTACTAATGTTACTACAGTAATTTCTCATCAAATTTTCATCCATTTACAACCTTCTGAACAATATATGGGTTTTTTTAGACTTTTTTTCAAATGAGACATATAATTACGGTCTGTAATATTTTCCTGGAATCTTCAGCTCACTGCAGCTCTGGAAGGGTAAGAGTACTGAAAGGATTTAAATTCCCGATCGTGAAAAACTCATGTCTGTTGAGAGGAGCAACAAAATCCTCTCGTCATTGGTGCTGAGGCCGTATGTCTAAGCTTTATGTGGAGCCTATTTTCTTGGGAAAAAAAGTCTTAATTTGCATGAATGGGAGATACAGAAGTCTACAGGTTTTGATATGAGCTCTTTAGCCTCAATACCCTGCATGGCTAATATAGTTTGGCGAAGGTTGTGGCCAAGCTTCTGGTCTCAGCCAAAGCATAGGAGCTCTTGTATCATGTCTCAGACCTCGCCTTACATTAAAAATGTTGTCTCTTGATACCGCTCAGCCTACCTCTGTGCAGACCCCCAAATACTGAGACTCTTTAATGACAAAATAGCTTTGTAGATTAAGGACTTCCGACTGAGGAGTTTTCATTGCTCCAGACCCCCCATGGACTTCATTTTGTCACAGGCAGGTACCCATTTTTGTGTAACAGACCAATTATCTCTTATTGTGCTCTTTTGTGTGTTTAGGGAGTTAAGATAAAGGTCAGGGCACAGCTCATAGCTTAGGTCTTCAGTACCTGATTCAACCTCTAGCAGAGCCTCTCCCTCTCTTCAATGATGAGAAAAGGACAAAGGGGTAATACTCTTGGTTTAGTACTTAGTTTAAGTACAAAGGGTCTTGCCATTCCTATTGTTTGTTTTCCCGTGGACTTTCCTGCCATTCTCTTCAACCTCAAAGCTCATTTTTCATGCCTTTTGAGCATATCAAAACAAACCCAGAAAATCTTAAAACATCTGGGCATCAGGAGTAAGCTGGTTAATAGTAGAAAATAAAAGAGGTTGTTAGAACAGAAATTTAATTTCAAGTAACTTCATTCTGCATATCATTTTCCAAGAGGTACCTTACATGTAAGAAAATTTGGACTAGAATGGAGTTAACAGTCATTTAAAGGTGCTTGAATGATATACAGTACAGCGACTGCTTTTGAAGTTTTGAAGACAGGAGTTGCATAAGTGATTTGCAGCAAACAATTTTATTTGATGAATTTTGCTACCTTTCCTGTTGGGGCTATGCGAGTATTTATTCATTATATGAAATTATTCACAAATGCCTTTAGTGAATAATTCTTGCTTTGCAGATGCTTTGCAAATAGTTCATAGCAGATATTTGTCATTTTTCCCTTTTCTGATGAGGTTTGTAAGCATGGAGCATTGTTTTTATTCCTTAGCAGTTTGATTTATAGACCAAACCATCACAGCAGGAATTGCATATTTTCCATGATGCTATCTAAAATCCACTTTAGTGAATTTAGTGAATATTGAATCTTGAATGTTTTGTTGGGTAGAATTCTCATCAGTAACAACTGAGCTCAGATCTCTGCAGGAAAAAAATATGCAAGAATAACATGCTCTGATAGACTCTGACTCCAGGTGGGTGGTTGACTCTAGAGGTCCTTTCTGATGAATGCTCTCAAATCCAAATGAATCCATTTATTCACCCCCAGTCTTCCTTACTGAAATGAGATATAGGTTCATCTCTGCATTTTCAGACACACACACACACAACAAAAAAGGTATTTTATATAAATGCATTGTTTATGCTTTCTGTACAATCAATATAGAGATTTACTTCTCTCAGCTGTCTCAGACCTGTATTTGAAAATGTGGTGAATTTATACCTTGGAGGTACCTGTAATATTCCACTGCAGGGGAACCTATCTATTCCTCACTTTCTAAGTATATAAAGCTAAACAAAATTATTTCTGCACAAAGCTGAAAGGCTCAATAACAGAGAAAAGAATCAGAACAGCATGTGGAGATATTAATATAACTTTGAAAACATATTAATATAACTTTGAAAACAATATTAACAGTAATAGGGAAAGTTTAATTCCACAAAATGATAAGCTTATTGTCGTGGTTTAATCTCAGCTGTAACTTATGCAGTCGCTCTCTCGCTCACCCCCCTTGCCCTCCTCCCCCCACTCCTAGAGGGATGGGGAGGAGAATCAAAACAATGTAACTCCCATGGGCTGGGATGAGAACAGTGCAGTAACTGAGGTATAACACAAACCACTGCTGCTGCCACCAATAATAATAATGGTAAGGGAAATAACAAGGGAAGAGAATACAACTGCTCACCACCTGCTGACTGATGCCCAGACAGACCCAAGCAGTGATCTAACCCTTCTGGGTAACTGTCCCCAGTTTATATAGTGGCCATGACATGCTGTGGTATGGAATACCTCTTTGGTCAGTTTGGGTCAGGTGTCCTGTCTCTGCTTCCTCCTGGCTTCCCTTCCTCCCTGGCAGAGCACGAGGCTCAGAAAGTCCTTGGTTAGAGTAAACAGTACTGAGCAGCAACTGAAAACATTGGTGTTATCAGAGCTATTCCAAGGCCAAAAGTCAAAGACACAGCATTGCACCAGCTACTAAGGGAGAAAAATGACTGAAATGACTGCTACTGCTGAACCCAGGACAACTTATGAACTAAGAAAATTATCTCAATGATAAACTGGGAGCTCAGCACTTGAAAAGAACAAAAGACAAAACATCTGTCTGTGTTACCTAATCAAATTGCTACTACCTACAAAAGTGATAACTAAGAAGAAATACAGTTGATAAAGAAAGTAAAATGATTTCATTACAGGCAAAGTATCGATGTGAACCTACAAAGTGCAAGTGCACTGCATAGAGTTATGGTTGGAGTTACCCAAGTAAGATGAAACAGAAAAAGGAGGAGAGACTAGGATAATGAGGGAAATGTAGAATTTACAACTAAAAGTTATTACATGATCTGACTTGTTTAGTTTAATGGAAAAGACAGTGAGAAATGAGAAAACTGATCTCTATACATGCATTGAAGAGGGATGTAAAGTACAAGGAGTGTGAAAACTGCTCAAATGAAAACACAATGTTAGAAGGTAGAGTCGTGAATATTAAATGGAATGGATATTGCACATATGAATATTAACGGAACGGAGGCTGGAAACTAGAAACAATTTCTAGTAAGTGAAGGAAGGAGTCTGAATTTAGGACTGGAGGAGTAAAAAGCCAGACTAGCTTGGTGAAATGGATTACATGACTTGGTGGCAAAACCATTTTCTCCTAGTCCTATATCTCACTCACTTTTTTTTTTTTTTTTTATTATGTTTTTTTTTAAATATTTCTTATTTTAAAGGACAAATTGGGGTCAAAAAAATAAAAAGTCTAGATCTTCTCTGGTGGTCATGTTGGAATTGAGGGCTAGAAACTGAGCAGTGACTATTCACTCATGAAAGCGTGTTCTACTTCAGCTTTGTCTCGTGCTTCACTAAATCTCATACTCACAAGCATTCACCAGAATGTTTCACCCATGGAACAGCTGCTCAACTGCCAATGGAAAAATGCAGTTGAGAAAATCTGAAAGAACAGTTTCCTGCCGCAAGTGCCATGTACGTTCAAGAATCACCAGCTCTCAGCTGAATGCCGACTTTATGTAGCTGGGAAAAGGACATGGTCTTGTTTAATACCTTCACGGGTCAGTTTAAATACTCCAGACATACAAGGTCACGGAATTCGTTTTCAACTGTTGCCTTTTATGGAAAGATATCTCCTGTAAGCAAATATATTTGCTTATCCCTCACTTTTAACAGTTGCTTGCAGTTGCTTGCAGTTTAATTTAATCCCCAGTCAAGAAGTGTCTCATCTACTTTGCTGTCCTGGCTCTTGCAATTATAAAGGAGGCATAGCTCAGGCATAGTGTATGCCTTTTTTCATGAATGCTTATGCCTTAGTTCGCTTAAAGTCCATTTTCAGCATTGTTTCATATTGCAGAAGTGTGGCAAAGAAGGGTAATAAGTCACCATGGCTGTAATGTATGGACTTATCTTGATTATAAGTGTGCCAAGGCTGCTGAATGATTAAAATCATCAATGGCTTGTGAGGATTCATATGCCCTTGAGAGAGATTTGAAGTTCCCTCAGCTGTAAGCCATGTGTTGCTTGGAGGTTTTGCTAGGCTTCTTCTACTTTATATGGATATGTGGGAGAGATGCTTTCCTCCATCGTACATTATTGAGTGAAGCAGGACTCCATTTTATGGGGGTATAAACCCATCAGGTAACCCTGGTTTTACTTCATCCACCTTTCCTTATCCCTGTTCCTACCTTTGTAACATGAAGAAGCTAGAGATTTTGATCAGATTTCACTATTCACTTCTTGGTTTCCTATGATCCTTGTCTCTTCAGGGTAATGATACAGGCTAACTTGTTCTAATATCTGGTTTTCCACATTGTCCCTCACCCGTAACTCCCTAAGGAAGACTATTTACTGGTTTCTCCCATTCTTCAGATCACTGTCTAGGAAAGCAAGTAATAGCAATGTGGCATCAACAGTTAGGGTTCAGGACACCAGGGACACTGTATTAAATTTCAGTGTGTATATTATTCATACAGACTAATGCTTCAGTGTGCACCTAGCCAAAGAGAATTAAGGAGCATGAATTGTGTCTCAGAGCCACAACAAATCCATGGGTTACTGCTAAAGATATTCCTAAGACATCTATATGTTATTCCCTGCTCTGCTTAAATCATAATCAGATTGCAAAATGAAAACCTTGGGGCATAACAAAAATAAACTAGTAAGCGTGGTGATGAAGAACTGAGTGACAAGTAAACACTCCTCCAGCTTTGCTCTACTGTCCGAGCAATTTCTCATGATCTTTCTGTCCACGAGCTTCATTCACGTCTTTCCAGCAGCCATCCAGCTCTTTAATGCAGGTCATCAAGTTGCACTGCACTTGGACACAATGTGTGTTCCTAATAATCTAAAGTGACAAGATAGCATAAGAAATTTTTTTCCTAAAGTATTAGCTGGATTTAATTAATTGTGAGGGAGTGGTTTTGACCACCTAAGGAATGTCCAAGCCTTATTTATGTTCCATGGGCTTTAAGAGAAAACTTTAACTAGAACTCAGACTAATATGAGGCATAGCAAAAGATCTGGGTTTAAGGAATTATATGCAGCTCAGGATGCAGTGTCTGTTTATCTGATTACTTCCTCATTGCTTTTCTATCACAAGTGGGGACTCATTCTTCATGGAATAGAAGTTCTTCCTTAAATTTCAGTGCTGTAATGCTAAGCATTTGAAGGGATCAACATAAAACCTTCTGATAACCTCTTTTACTTGATCTTAATTTCCTATCTAAATCCTTTGCTTTGACATTGCTATCCCCCTCTGTAGAGAACTTTCACTTTCTCTTTCACCAGCAGTAACCTAAAGCTATTTTAATCACTTAAGCAAATTTCTTAATGCACTCCTAGCAAGGGTACAAGTACTGTAGTTCTGATCAGGTAGACATATAAAAAGCAAGTGAATCTTCATTATCAACTCTATTATGACCTTGTTCTCTGAAAGATAAATTAATTAGTTCATATTTAAGGAATTAAAATATAATTTAATTTCTGTCTTTCAAAAATGGAGAAGCTGTCCTCATCTCTGAATGCACCAGGAATTATGTGAACAACCTCATAATTTCATAACCCAGCTGTTCTGTAAGCAGAATCTTCCTGCTAATACACAGTCCTACCCTGATCTGCTCTGTTGATTTGTTTACCTTACAGAAATATCACAGGTAAGGTTTGCAGGCAGTGTGAGGGTTTAAAGGGAAAGCTAAAGTGAGGTATGTCGAGACAATCCTCATGAGGCACCAGGATGCAAATAAATGCTCACCATTACACAGGTTTCTTGAAACAAGAATATTTTATAATCTCTCCATCCATCTTTTCTGCAAAATTTGTAAAACTCATAACTACACTGAACTCCCAGCCAGATCCTAATGCTTATAGCAAGGAAGTCCTTTAAAGTGCTGCTTAAAGTACCTTTTCTTTCCTGCTTTCAGAAGGACTGAAAGGTATTCTAGTGATAGCAGGGACTCACAATGACAATTATTTCTGGACATTTTTTGACCAGCCCAAATTTATTTTATTCTGCAGAATAAAAATATTATATGTGTCGCATGCATGGTATGCATTTATTTAACTGATGTGTTCCTTGTTTAACAGGTTTTAATTTGCATTTTTACCTCAATAATAAATTTCCAGCTGTTTGCAGCAGATCTGTAACATCCTTTGTGTCACCAGCCTGGATAGAAGCAAAAAAAGGCTGTACTGAGATTTCTCCTGTTTTCTGCAAGAAGTGGTAAGAAGCTGGTTCCTTCTTCCTTTGCATATAAAGACTTCTAAAAGAGTTCAGTGCAAAAACTCACATCCAAACATCTTTGAAAGCCTGTTTTAAAATAGTCTCATTTGTTTCTTTCAGGGAGGAAGGGTGAAGTAAGAAGAGAAATCCCAGATTTAAAATCTGGATACCCGGAGATTTCTGCTATGGAAGGGACTGTGGCAGATTCAACCTCTTGCATGTTCTACAGAAATCCTTTTGCAATCTATGTGGCCATAAATTTCAAGTGTATTGAAAATGCCAAAAAATTAAAAACCTTTAAAAGAGAGCAAACCCATGTGTGTTATCTCTGTTCAGACTGGAAACTTTAGGGCAGGTTTGTCTACACAGATTTCTTCTTAGTTCTGTGCACAAATCCCCCCCACAATCAACTGCAGCAGGAGATGGAGTTAGCACTTCTACTATACAAAAAGAAAAGGTCTGTGTGACCAGGCTTTTGAAGGAGAGAACTGGAAAGCAAGGAGGTTCAGTGTTAGCCAGTACACTGAAGGACTGGCTTCCTTTGTAAGAATGAAAGAGGGGAGATAAACTGGGTAAAAAGAAAAGAAGAAAAAACACAATCATGTGAATACAGAGCTGCAGGTTAGAAGGAGGTTTCATAGAACCTTAATGATTAAGGCAATAGCATCTAGGCCTTAAGTTAGGTTCTAAAGCTAAATTGTATGAGTATCCCCAGCTGGAAAAAAATATGCAGCTTTCCATGCCAATAGTGAAGAGCTGTGTGCTTCCTGCTATAACAGATAGGGGTAAAAATGACAATTGGTTATAAACAGCAAATTATCTTAGCTCTGGAGCTTCATGGAAGCACATCTGCTACACACGTATGTGACCGTGTATGCCGTAGTTGGACCATGCTCAATAAATGGCTGTCTGGCCATTTCCTAACACTATTTGAGTAATTAGCCAGCACTATATCCCTGTAGCTTGGTCACTTTTTCAGGCAGCTCCTCCACCTTCTCTTGGTTGCTCCACTCCTTTCAAGCCATACCATGGCTATTCTGGAACAAGAAAAGAAAGAGGTCCAAGGAGTCATTCCCAATCTCTGATCTTGATGCAGCTGCAGCCTTTTGACCTACCTGAGAACATATCAGTGCCATGAAATTCTCACTAACTACAAAAAAGGATGGTAGAACATGCATTATATTTTTCTTTGCTCTTTCAGAAGCAAACTTGAGTGGCGAACTACTGCTGTCAATGGCATCTGGTATATATCAAGCTGGTAGAAATGGTCAAGTAAACAGTAATGTAATGTTTAATTCATAAAGCAATTCATTAGATAACAGCTAATATCTGACTAGAACATTGATTCTGTATCTGTCGTTACAAAGTAGGTTTTTCTCCCTTAGAAATTATAATAAAGCTTTGGGTACATGGTTTTATGTTTACCTTGGGTGCTATTTAGTACACATAAGGAATTCTTGTGTTTATAAGGGCTTTTTAGTTAATGTAAGCATACTGAAAAATAAAAAGAACAAGACTTTTCCTCTTAAGCGCCAAAAATAATGGTGATAGACCTCCATGGCTATTTAAGAATATCCAGTCAGGACATAATATAGCATTTTTATGTGTTGTTTCTCTCCATTAAACTTTAAGAATGAAAATAAATCACTTTTTTGTTTGTTTTTTTTTTTTTTTTGGTTTTTTTTTTTGGTTTTTTTTTTTAATACAAGTCACTTTCTTCTGAGGCAAAGCTATTTATTTCTAAAGGGGCAAAGAGCCAAGAACCAGACAAAAAATAGCAACTTTTCCATCAATTTCCTCTCTGGATGTTCTTTCACTATTACTTCCTAAATCTCAGAAGATGCATGCTCATAGTAAGAATGCACAGTGGGTTTCACGCTATATCTGTCTTGCATCGATTTTCTGCTCTTTCCCCTGCAAAATGGGGAAAAAGAAAGCACCAAAGCTGAGATTGTCACAGCACTGCTACCTCTACACAATTGACCATCATTGCGGTTACAGTGATCATTTAAAGAGCAAACACTGTACTTGAAACAGGCAAGGGATAAAGGGAGCCACAGTTTAAAGATAAATACCAATACCAGGAGACTATAAATAAATGCTTTAGACCTGTGTTCAGTTCATATCAGCAGCTCATAAATAAGAAATATTTGTACCTTTGGAGATACTTTAGGCCATAGAAAGTGCTAAGTGCTCTAGCAATATATAGCAAATTGCATGGGACCACATTTGTTTCAAAAAGTACCGATATTTGCAGGATTAAAAGTGCAGAATTAATAGGGAAAAAAAACCCAACTTTTCCCACTGTGCTAAAAGGTGTATGAATAAACCATAAAGAATGAAATGGTACATGGCACCTTTCTGTATTTCTTCTTCATGAAAAAGATACATATATAAATAAATATACATACCTATATACAAAAAAGCTTTTTTGATAGAAAAACTTACATACAAGCAAGAGGGAGAGCTAAGATAGAAAACTATTGAAGTGGTGTAATTTTTAACATAGCTCTATAAATTGTTGAATTAGGTTGAGAAATTAGCATTAAAAGGATTCAAACATCTGTAACTTCAGAAATGCTCCATCCCCGGCAGTGTTCAAGGCCAGGTTGGACAGAGACTTGGGTGACATGGTTTAGTGTGAGGTGTCCTTGCCCATGGCGGGGGAGTTGGAGCTGGATGACCTTAAGGTCCTTTCCATCCCAAACCGTTCTATGATTCTATGATTCTAAGTGCATATAAAAATGCACATCACTAACACAAATCTAGACAGAAATGGTGCATTCAAGGTATATGAACTCTGCTGCATAAATGCCATTATAGGGAAATTTGGTTCATACAAAGACATATAAAAACAGAGCTGTAAAATACCTTATCAGGTTCTCTAGTTAAGTTTTCTCATCATGCTGCTGATAAACTGAAGGTCAACCAAAGGCAGTGTGCAAAGTGACTACCATAATACCATCCAGAACAAAATGCGGAAAATCGTGCTGCTTCCCTGTACTGCTGGAAATATATTCCTTTTATCTAGTTTGAATCCATTTTGCTGCAGTTTATACTCATGAAAAAGTCATTTAAAGGCAGCCTCTTTCACAATTAAAAGCTGTTTTCTCAAGCATCCCTTCACACAAAAAATCTGTGTTAAGTCCTTTTGTGTTAGCTTGCTTTCTGCCTGGCATTTTCTAGTCTCCTACAAACTCTTATTGCTCCTACAAACTCTTATTGCTTCTCCTTTCTCCAGGAGTGTGGTGTACAAAGATGAGCTCAGCTAAAACCTTGTGAGTGCTGTAGAGTAAAAAGGAATGCTATTTCTCTCTTCTTCTAGGCTATATACCTGCGATATACCATTGTCTTGTTTTCCACCTGTGTTCAACCATAATCCAAGGTCTTCTTTAGAACTGATGATTGTTCCCTGTTTTCTATTTGTGGAATTACTCCCACTGATATGTAAAACCTTGAATTTTTCCCCCATTAAATTCATAGGACTCCATTTTTCTTTCTTCAGATCTATAAATTACTTTGAATTCTAAGCCTGCTCCCCAAGATATATTTCCTGTGTCTGTGCCATTGGTAGGTTTAGCAAAAACATTAAAGAAGACTGAGGTAGAAGAGGCTGTTGAGGAATGTCCTTCAGTGTTTCTTTTCATTAGTATCTATACCGTGAGTGCAGTTGCTTAATTTTTTTTGAGTACCTGGCAGTTTTATCCAGACCTAGTTTGCTTATAAGAATTCCATCTGAGACCATGTCAAAAGCTTTTCTAAAGCCAAAATACATGACATTCACTGCTTCTCTCTATCCACAGAGCCTGTTAGCTTGTCACAGAGGGAGTTAAGACTGGCTTGACATGATTTGTTCATGTCAAATCTATCTTGGCTGCTACTCTTCTCTTACTCATCACTCTGCTACAAGAGTACAGATAATAATCTGTGTTGTTTTAGTGTTGATTTTGCCTGCATCAAAAATGGTCTGACATTTAATGCAGAATTTTTCAATTAATAAATTTTCCTTCATAATCAGGTGAATTAAGGTAAAGTATGCAAAATGCTTTCTAAGTGCTCAAATAAAACTATGTTGGGTTTTTTTTTGTTGATTGGTTGGGAGTTTTACATTGGTTTTCTTTTACTGTGTCAATACAATGAGAAAGTCATGCTAGGTTTTCTTTTTCAAGTATAAAAAGTGGAATTGAGGGCTAATTGTAAATTTCAACCAGTTGTAACTATGGATCCCTTAAAGCTGCTTCTTTAATGAATATGCTTATATACATAGTTTAAATATCTTTGAAGCTTTTGCAAAAATGTAAAATTCAGTGTATTTTCTGAAGTGTCTATTACTCAAGGAAGTCAAAGAATACAAAGTGCATTCAAATTTAGGTACCATAAGGGAAGAGCTTCCTGCCAATATGTTTCAACCTTGTTGTGGCAGAGTGAGAGGACAGTTCAGTCTCTGCAGGCCACTCCATCCTGGTTTCTCTGCTGACGCTGTTAAAAAAGGTGCCAGTTAGCACCAGCTGTAAGACAGATACCTGTTCATAAGACTCTGGATAGAGACCAACAGCCATTTCGAACAGGTCACTGGGCAGCCATCTGTCATGAGTGATCTTCAGTCACTATTGATAGGTGCTGGACCTCATCCAGCCCTGGTATGCAGAAGGCTCCTTTTCCTTTTACCAAGCCACAACTTTTCCCCGTCTATGGAAAGATTTTAAAGCAGGTTTTACATCCTCTTTTCACGTTGCTGTCCTTAGCCTGCTGTCAGGAGTTAAAATGACATTCACCATCTCTGGCATTCCAATCCAGCAGGGAGCAAGAGAAGGAGAAAAATATATCTGAAGTGTTCAGGCTGCTATCAAAACCCACTGCAAGTGAGGTCAGGCTGTGACAGCCCTCCATCAACATATATACTCTCCATTAAGTCTTGGAGATTCTCATTCTGATAGGTTTAAATCATGGCAATTTATTACCAGAGTGGTGACAGCATTTTTCTACAATGCTGTGAAGGATCTGTCCTTTGTCACTCAGAGGTGCTCCAATATATTCATTTTCCCTCTTGACTGTGTGAGACAACCAGGAAAATCAAATACAAGTCTGTACCTTAGAGACCTTAAAGACCATAATATTTCCTCCTCTTCTTACAAATAGTGTGTAAATGGCTGTATATGGGCCTTTATGGCTATAATCTAACACAGTACAGTGTACAGTCTTATCAAAAAGTGATAATAAAGGACCTGGATGGGCATGAGAAAAGAATTCAATAAAAATAATGACAACAACAGTGTTTTCTTATATCTCTTAAATGCTGTCCATTTAAATGTATATGTATATAAAAAATATTGATGCTTCAATCAGTACAAAGCATAAGACAATGCAAATACTAATAAAAGTTATATCGAAAAGTTCTAAGTACAAATGATCATGCTTGTTATGAGGATGAGCAAAAAGCAGAGGCAGTAGCTCATTTTGAGGTGCTAACAATTCCTCTTTTGAAGGAATTTCTGTGACTGGGTGCTGTGACAGCATGGGAAGACTCACTAGGAAGTCCTTTGCAGTGCTATGGTACTTAGTCACTCTATAGCACTGACAGTTCCTGGGAGCATCGCAGGAATCCTTGAGGTGTTTGACTGGGGAAGGCAGTATCAGTAGAGCTAGCTGAAAACTCCAAGAGCAGAGGTAGAGATATTAGCCTATGTGCAAGATGTATAATCTCTCACTAAACTCTGTGGAGTCAGTGGAGTTCTGACAGTGAAAGGATTATTGAGTAAATGTTACAGCTCTTTTTAATCCTTTTGGAAAGGACCTGAAAAGCATATTTCCAAACTTTTAGTGTCAAAATTATATCTTCCAATCTTTTCAACACTTCTGTTACCCTTTCTTGACATCTTCTCCTCAATTTATCTTGAATCCCTCCTCTTCTCTATGTCCTTTTGCTTATATTTTCATTCTGTTTAATCTGGTTTTGGTTTAGTTGCTTTTAATTTTGGAATGAAAACATATTGCAATACTAAGTATCCACTCCAGGAAGAGATATGAAAATACTTTTTCTATATATTTGTATATCGTACATCTTACCTTTTGGAGGGCTGATCTGTGGCATTGGAGGAATTTTGAGCAAACAGCATCAGTGTCAAATGACTCCTCTATGCTTGCTTCAAACAGCTAATACTACCACCTTGCAAATGATGTTGTTACCTGCTTAAGATTATGATGCACTGATACAAATCTGGCTAGAAAGTTTCATGCTGAACTCAATCTAGTCGTGCTCTTTAACAGATAATTTTGATATACAAACATAACTTGCCTCTTTACAATCTAATACAAAAGACATTGCAGGAACAGAAAGAAGACTTAGTTTACTTATGAAGTGCCTTTTCTAGTTCGAACATACTTAGCAAAAAAATGCTGAGTTAATTTCAAAAATGTTCACAAATATATCTCCATATTACCATTTTTGCTGAGTAAAACCAAAAAACAAGAAAAATGATTCCTGGAGACCTTAAAATGTCCCATTCTGACTTTCGCTAAAAAAAATATTTTAAGTGATTATCTTTGTATTGGAAAGCTTCCTTTGAATTAATTATGTTTTAATAATAATTTTAAAATCAGAATAATCTTTAAACAGTAGTTTTATTTAGAGAGAATTAAGGAAATTCCTTGTTGCAGGTAAATCCCACATCCAACCTTCTAAACTCTTTTTGCTTGACTGAGCTGGAACATTGGCCTTGACTGCTTTCATTCTCTTCACTTACTTAACTGGAGTGTATGGATTCGATTTTGCTTCTGTGTCCATCCCCAGCTTCAGCCAGGGACCAGACCCTTCCACGGTTGTCCCTTCACCTAGCAGGTCACATTAATAGTAGAAGGTCTAATGCTTACTTTTTTCACGACCCACACACCAGGCTTCATTCACTACCTCCTATCCTTGACTTGATTTGTAACCAGATTTAGGATTTTTTTCAGGTGCGAGAACAGAAAACAGAAAGCAAGAATAAAGACTGATATAGTGGATTATCTACTAGCCACCAAAAAAAGCCCAGGACCCAAGATCATAAGCCTGGTGTCCTTTTATAACTATTTGATTACTCAAGCTAACTGTGTCACATTCTATTATAGTATTCTTCCAGGTTTTGATTGTACTCCTTTTCCACACCCTAACTATGAAGTAAGTGTTTTTGCCAAGAAAGGTTGGACCAGATGACCCTTGAGGTCCCTTCTAACCTGGTATTCTATGAATCTATGATTCAAAATGCATGTCTCTATTGAACAGCATGCACTCAAAGCATTTATGAGGATTTTTGTAATGTTACAGAATATATATGAACACTTATGAGTTTGTTCCTTCTTGCTACTCAGTACTTTTTCCACTGCTCTCATAGGTAGGACAAAAGCACCCAGTTTTGACTAGGCCAGGTTCAGATGGCCATATATTCAAGTGAAAGACCTGTCCATCACTTGGCATTAACCACACAGGATACACAGATTTTTTTCCAGGTAGCTTCTCCATCCCACACAGTCATCAGTGTCTAAGACATTAGTGTCTGTGGTTTGCTATATGTACAATTCTGTTCTTCAGAGAAGAGTGCAGTTGCATTATGTATTGCTGATGATGCCTTGGGAAATCCTGATTTGCACACCAGTGTCTCTTCAAACAATGTCAGGATGTTTATTTGTAAATAAACAATTAAACATGCAATTGCTTTCCAGTTCTCAGTGCCATCTATGCCTCTGCTTGGTGTCACGTCAGGCCGGAGGATCTTGTTTAATGACACTGGTTGTACAGTTCCTTGGTATCATCTGTTCCATTACAGTAAAATGTAAGAAAATCAGGTGCATTTACTAAAATTTGAAAGCATACAATTTTGTTCAACAAAGTTGAACCAAGTCAGACTAACAAACTAAGTTTAATAGTTTCTAATTCCATTCCTGTTATTTCTCTGTTGTCTGTTATGGTTTTAGATGTGCCAAGTATTCTGTTTCAAGCAGAAAACCACATGTTAGATAACACAAGGTTCACCTTCAGAGAAAGGAAAGATATGGGAATTATAAGATAGATACAGAGCATTTCTAAGTGCCTTTATGAATGTCTTTCTGTAACTAACTGGTCTCACATTGCCTGTAATTCCACTTACAACAGTGCAAATGTAAAAGGCAAAATTACGGAGTCAGCCTCTCCATCAGACCTCCTGGTTTTCCTAATTCCCACCAACACTTGCCTTCCACTGCATACCCTCTTCAGGCAACATCTGTCTTTTTTGTCTTACTCAATTTCTCTGGCTCTCCATCTATTTTCAGACCTCATCTAAAAAACACTGTTTTCTCCCCTACCATTTCTCCCCCTTATAGCTGCTACAATTTGAAATGTAATCTTTGTATCTTTTATAAGGAAAAGCATTTATGTGAGAGTGATCATTTAAGCCATAAACCAGCCACGCAGTTTGTTCACTCACTTCCCCCTTTTTCTTCCCTCTGCTCCTGGAGGGATGGGA
>JANRGW010016430.1:0-65355 GCA_024733675.1 Psilopsiagon aymara | reverse complement strand
CCTGACCAATCTGGTGGCCTTCTATGATGGGGCTATGGAACTGATGGAGAGGGGTAGAGCAGTTGATGTCATCTACCAGAACTTGTGCAAAGCATGCAGCACTGTCCCACACAACATCTAAGTTGGAGAGGCATCAATTTGATAGGTGGACCACTGTGTGGATAAAGACCTGGCTGGATGGCTGCACGCAAATAGTTGCGCTCAATGGCTCAATGTCCAGCTGGAGACCAGTAACGAGTGGTGTCCCTCAGGAATCGGTGTTGGGACCGATCTTGTTCAACATCTTTGTTGGTGATATGGACAGTGGGATTGAGTGCACTGTCAGCAAGTTTGCTGATGGCACCAAGCTGTGTGATTCGGTTGATACACTGGAGGGAAGGAATGCCATCCAGAGGCACCTTGACACACTTGTGAGGTGGGCTGATGCCAACCTGATGAAGTTTAACCATGACAAGTGTGAGGTCCTACACCTGGGTTGGAGCAATCCCCGGCACACATACACGTTGGGCAGAGAAGAGATTGAGAGCAGCCCTATGGAGAAGGACTTGGAGGTGTTGGTTAATGAGAAACTGATCATGAGCAGGCAGTGTGCCCTTGCAGCCCAGAAAGCCAACTGCATCCTGGGTTGCATCCTAAGGAGCATGATCAGCAGGTCGAGGGAGATGATCCTGCCCCTCTACTCTGCACTTGTGAGCCCTCACTTGGAGTATTGTGTGCAGTTCTGGTGTCCTCAACATAAAAGGGACATGAAACTGTTGGAAGAAGTCCATAGGAGGACCATGAGGATGATCAGGAGGCTGGAGCACCTCCCATATGAAGACAGGCTGAGAAAGTTGGGGCTTTCTCATAGCAGCCTTCCAGTATCTGAAGGGGGCTTATAGGGATGCTGGTGAAGGACTCTTCATTAGGGACTGTGGTGATAGGACAAGGGGTAATGGGTTTAAACTTCAAGTGGGGAAGTTTAAACTGGATATAAGGAGGAAGTTCTTTACTGTGAGGGTGGTGAGGCACTGGAATGGGCTGCCCAGGGAAGTTTTAAATGCTCCATCTCTGGCAGTGTTCAAGGCCAGGTTGGACATAGCCTTGGGTGGCATGGTTGAGTGGGAGGTGTCCCTGCCCATGGCAGGGGGCTTAGAACTAGACGATATTGAGGTCCTTTCCAACCCTTTCCATTCTATGATTCTGCGTGGCATTCAATGCACGGAATCTCAAAAGAGTTACTCAGAGAGTGCAGGACATTTCCATTGCCTAAATACAGAGGTGGACCTGCACTGAACTTGCTGATATTTGATTGAGTTTTGCTAGATGAAGAGGAGTATAGACAGTCCTTGAACTTTAGTAAATATACAACAATTTAAGATCGTTATGGGGAAAGCTGCAAAATAATCTAGAATATATATATTGTTTCTAGAAAATATCTGGAAATCAGCAACTTTTCCTGTACTTCAGAACCACAACTGTATAAGTGTATAGAACAAACATGACAACGACATGATAGATTTTTTTTGGTGGCATATTTTTATCTTTCTTATTTCTTCTATTTTGTGGAATAAACCCACTTTAGAGGCCTATAACTTTTTAGGCAAGGCATCCTGCCTTTGGAGTGCTACCAAAACTTGGAATGTGGTAGGAATGGAAGGTAACCAAAGGAAAGTCCTGTACAACAGGAAGATTCTGAGAACAGATTTTAATTTTGTGGCCTTTCCAGTTCAAAAAGAACTCAGACTCGAGAGATGTGTTCCCATCACATTTTTGACTTGGGATGGGTTCTTTCAAAGGCGCAAAACAGAATCTTACATTTGATGCATGTTAGGGAGCTGAACAGCAATCTAATTCCTTAGAAATGCTTTTTTTGGGGGTGTGGGTGGGGTGGGGGGAGTTTAGTTTATTTATTTTTTTTAGTTATTTTGTTTAGTTATTAGCTAGGTTGAACATATTCCACATCACATCGAGGAGGAAATGCAAGATGCAATCTAGCTCTTAAAAGTTGGCTGTGTACTTTTAGAAGGCATTTGAAGACCAAATTCCAGAGGTAATTATGTATTCTAATCAAATGGAGTTTTGCATTTGATCTTTCATTTTTAAAAGAAATGGAATGTGTTCCCATTCATTTGTAATGGAAATATAATGTTGAATCATTAGGTGATATAAATCTTCAAAGTCAACATTCTTTTTTTTTTTAGTTATGTCCTTTCCTTTAATGGAAATTTAAATCAGTAGAAAGCAATAGAACAGATCTTTATTTAGTTGCAATGTCAGAATATCATCCTCTTCTACCTAAATCTTGTGCAGTCGTATCTGCAGAGCAGATTGAAAATACTATCATTCTGAAACACTGAATGTTTTGGTGTTGGGTTGTTTGCTGTCATCTGTTTTTTGAAGAGTGAACCAAGGCCCAGGAAAATAGACAATGAGGCCTGTTGAGTTTCTGCACAGATATGTGACAGGCTTTCGGTTTCTTAAGCCAACAGTGCCTCATATTCACACACTGTGTGCTTCATTCACGATTAATGTACTTCAGTATTCTGAAAATATAGCAATAACTATGTGGGTTTTTTTCTGTTTAACCACTTAGTTTTGCCTCATAGTTTTATTAAACTATTTATTTCAGTTTATAGTCATTGATTAGAAAGGCACATTCAATTCTCACAATTGAAGTATCATTGAGGGTGTACACATGCTCAGTTTCTAAGTCAGCCTAAATCTGTCTCTCCCTGCATTTAGCTGTAACCAGAACTATCAGTTTCACCCTTTCAAATTAAATCACAGAACTTGTTTAAATCAGTTTCAGTTTTGACTAATAAGTCAGAACATGAGTCTCTCCATGAAAAGATTTAAGGTTTCTATAAATTTCCAGCAGCAAAAGTAATCCTGTGGAAAAAAAAAACCCTAACCTTATTTCCGTGAGCAGATGGCTTTTGATACATCAAGGTTTTGCCATTTGTTTTAGTGCTTAAAATAAACATTATTTATAAGACCACTTACATTTTGATGTTACTTAATGAGGAATATGCATCATTGATTTGACTAGCTTAAGAGGTCATTTAGAACTTGCCCGTTAACAAGCTGTAATCTGCTGAGCACACAATGACTTTGGTTAAAATGATCTGTTCAGTGCTGATCAATGACAATAATTGTTTTGTACCAATCACTGTTGAAACTTGCTAATTACTTTGAAGGGCATAAACCTTTCTATTTTTTTCCCAAAGAATTTTTAAACATTCACCTTGGAATTAAAAAGAAATATAGTTATAGCATGTTCTGCTTCCTTATAAAAGCAAACATTTACAACTTATACACGGAAAATATGAACATCATCAAAAGCTTTGTGTAAAACATTCAAAAAGATTAGTCGTGAAAACTGACATACAGTATTAGGGAAACAGAAACCTAGCATAAAATAATTTGAGATAAAATGCAGTTTTTCTTACTTATGTTTCATTCTGTTGGAATCAGTGAGGGCGTTCTGAACAGCAAGTGGTGTAAGTAAAGGTAGAATGCAGTATTTAACTGGTACACTGAGCCCACTGGAGATAATTATAGCTTTATGCAATGTGAGTCTTTTGTCTTTCAGTGTGAGTTTTGATCCTTTAACCCAGAACTATCCACTTCTGCATTTATAACTGTGAGGTGAAGACTGTCAGAAGGAGTTCCAAAGGGACCATAATCCTGCATTAATGAGTACACAGCTAGATGGGAGCCAAGTTGCTCTTGTTGAGAAATTTTGAAGCCAAACAGAAAAACAAAGCTAAGATCCTTATTCACATGCAAAGGATTTTGCTTAATCCCATATCTCTGAAGGCATACTCATTCTTTGCTCTTTCACTATCCCTTTTTAACCCAGTAAGCTTGTATATGAGAAAGTGGAGTTGCAAAGAGTAGGAAATTTGCTATCACTTAGTGCAAAAAGGCATGTCTAGTGCTTAAACTTTCTTGTTCCCATGTTCAGCTATTCATAAAACTATTATGTATACATATTATAACAATGTCTAGAGGTCCAAACTCTTTTTAGTCAAAAAACTCCAAATGACAACACATGCATAAAAAAAAATGCCAACTTTTAAAATTAGTCATGAGTCTTACTTGTGAAGAGAAGAAAATGCATGATGATGTACAAAGGGGAAATAGAAGAGTGTATTAACACTAGAAGTTATTATCCTCTTATTCCTAATAGCTTTAGTGCACCATTTGATTTTCTTGGTGACTTGTCACTCAAAGACTTACTGAAGGCTTTGTTTATTCTCTTCTTAAATCTTACATAAAAGTTACATATCACTTGCCAACTCCACTTACCAACTCATCCCTTGGTTCTGGGAAGAGAAGGGTAGGTGTAAAGGGGAAAAGAAAGCTAAAACATTCCTTGTAGATACACTGAAGAGTTTTAAGTTCTTGAAAAGTCTAGTAGCCAGAGGCTCACAGGGAAAAGGAGAACTCTTGTCAGTTTACAGCATTGTCTTCAGTGCACTTAGTGAAAGGGTGTAGCTTCTCATGATGGAATTGTTTTGGATTATAATTCCTCAATATTTTTGCCTTTTTAATGTAGTTTCTGCCTTCCAGTGGTTATGTCTCTTAAAATGTCAAAGCTGTAAAGGTCCAAGAGATGGAAGTTGGAGGAGGAGTGAAGGTGATACAACTTAGAAGTTAGAAGTAGTTGGGAGATGCATTGTCTTACACTGGAGATGAAAGAAGTGCAGTTTGTAAATGGTACTTACAGAAAGCCTGATTCATTGAGTTACCAGAAAGGCTTTTATTCAATTTAGGCTATACACAGAACAAAAGGTGAGAGTTTAGCAGAAGATACTGACAAGGTGGTGAATCAGTAGATAATGCATGTTGTACCTGAGAAAAGATATCACTTCTATGGTGCTTTTTTACTGTTCTTAGATAAAGCAATGCCACTGGCAGTATCAGACACTTCTTTTCATTGTCACACACCAATAGAAATGGTGGTGTTTTAAACTTGATATTATGTTTTTAATGTTGGCATTTAATAATAAATTCATATCACCATTTAACTACAATATGTTATGTCTGACCCTTGTTTTCTTCTTTGAAACATACTGGTGTTTCTACTTGATATCACTTTTAAGGAAACCATTTTATTTGAGAAATACAGCAGGTATTTGATATGCACAGAAACTTTTGATTTGAAATGTACTAAACAGATATTTATTTCCTCTAGATTCAGAAAAGATGGCGAGGCTATTATATTCGGAAATATGTCCATAATTATTATGCACTGAAGAAGTACCTGGAAGCCATTTCTGTGAATAATGAGATTGTCAGGTAAAGATAAGCCTCCATGGGGTAATGCATTCTTTTCCTCTTCTTTTATTTGTAAAAAGTGCATGGCACTATTTAAACTGTTTCTTTGAGTTTAGGTTCCCTTCCATTATCAAATATGCATGTATATATCAGTCATCATTCGCTTTAACCTAAGCCTGTGCATGTTGTACCAACTTCTGTTCTCATTTACACTGTTAGGAGTTCAGAATAATTTCTTTGAATTCATCGGACAGACTCTGGGTTTGTACCAGTTTCATAAATTTCAATTGGGCTTTTCATCTCGGCTCAGAACTCATAAATTATTATGCTCAATATATGATTTGTTGAACTAGTTTACTTGGTTTCCCAGTATACATGAGCAAAAAAAATAAAAGAATGGTTTCATAGTTTATTTTGCAAATTGATTAGTGTCAATGAATGAAAGTGCAGATATAGATCTGAGTTTCATGCATGAGACACGCTCTGAATGTTAATTGTGAAAAATGGTGGTGTAGATATAGTGAAGCAGATTCCTTTCATATTTGCAGAAGAGATTCACTCCCCTATTAGATTTCTGGCTAGAACTGTTGTTGCTGTATGTTCCTACTCTATTTCTCATATCTAGCCCCTGTCTTCCCTGTACTTAAGTTGAAAGCTGTATAAAGCAGAGGCAATTATTTCCCTTTAGCACATTTGATGTCCTGATCCCTGGCTATTTCTTCAGAGAACAGTAGAAACAGACAAAATAATGGGTGACCATGATCATTACTTTATCCTTGTAAATGAAAGTCTTGAACAAAATCCATCCATTTTTTGCTGTTCAGAATGCCTGAGACAATTCTTTGCTTTCTGAAGCATGGAAATACAAGGCAGTCTAGTGAAAAAGTATTTCTAGAAATCTTGTCTAGATCACGTGGCAGACAATTCAGCTAGAAGACTGTTACAGAAAAAAGCATATGTAAGTTATAGATGAAAGAAAAGAATTATCCCACTTCTTTGGACACTGCTGAGTAATTTATAATGTTTTTTACAATTGTAGCTGATGATACATCCTTTTTGTCATAGTATTATAACTCATTTGTTGCACTGTTCCATATAATGAAACATACTGATAACCACTTCTTTAAATCTCTCATTGCTATTTATTTAAATGTATTCTTTGCAGAAAGTTAAATCTTGGCTAAACAAAGCCAAACTTAAAAAAAAACATCATCTCTTCAAGTGTACCTTCGTATTCCGAAATCTTGAAAACGTGGTATTCTAGGAAGACTAGACCAAATTGTGCAAAGTAGATGAAGCCATAATTTTTCTGGTTTCAAATGAATATTACTGAAATGAACTGCAAAGGCACAACCTGCTTATCTGTTCATAATAGTTCAAATGCTCTTCTCTATTCCCTGCCTAAACCTGCAAAAAGGCTCATAACTTGTCAGTTAGTTCAGCCTTTGATGTGTGTGAATAAAACAAGGTAGCCAGTAATATTCCTGCTGTACTGAACACAGGTTGATTGGAGCTTTGTATTTTTTTTCCCCAAATCCACAACAGATTTCTGCTGGGTACATCTAGCTTTTCAGGACTATAAAAAAACCTTTCTTTAATTACTTTGACATGTTCATTAAATTCCCTAGTATTTGTCCAGGTGTTTAAAAACCATAAAGCCTATCCATTGGGTAGGTATTTTAATCAGGAAATACTTTTTTGCTGCTTTTCTTTAGTAAGTAAAGTGAGCAGTGTGACTTCAGGTACACCACATTCTCTCGATCCATGTAAACTCTTACCCAGCAACTGATATATTCATACTCTGCTAATTTGAGTTCTGTCTCCGAGAATTGACACAATTTTATAACTTGCTGATGAAAAGAAAAATCCCATCTTTTGAATTAAAAGTTAATAATGAATTTTTGAGGGAATTTGGTCACTTATAGCAAATGATACAAGCTTCAGTTTTAAAAATAGATCAGTTTTCAAGTGCAATCAAGTTGCTGTAGTAATCTCTTTACTGGGAAACATTTGTAATCTAATACATATATTCTCGTGAATCCTAGCTGATGTTTCATGAAGATGAAGTGTAGGCCCTCAGCAAAACAGATTTTTCCTGTCACTGGGCTAAGATGCTGTCAATTACTTTGTCCCCAAGGTAGGGAGTGTTTCTTATGTGGAGGGATTCTCTGCATATTTTCATCAGTCATCACATATGGAAGAATATAACCTCATTGTTCCTAAACATTTTTGCATATAAACAAAAGAGCGCAATCTAACAAATGAAGTAATGCATTTTTTCTTATTTGCCTTATAGCTGTATTCACCAGAATATATGCGTTATGCAGTATTAGTGCTAGTAAAGAACCAAGTTCCTTCACAAATAGCAAAAGAATCACAGTAAAACAGAGACTGACTCTAAGAACTCCAGTGGTATAACACAGACTCCCCAAAAAACCAACCAACCAAACAATGAAAAAACAACAAAATACCCATGAGAAGTTTATAATTCCAAAATCTGTTTAAACAGTATTCTTTCTGGAATTATGATGTGATTGTAAACTGAATTGCAAAGTATCGTTCTCAGTCTTATACTCTAGAATAATACTAACAGAATTCTTATCAACAACTACCTGAAATCACATTTCAAGTCCTTCCCCCTTGGTCTCCAGAACCAGGAGTTGTGCTTCTTTTTCTCGCCTTTCATTAAGGAGAAGCCTGTATCAACTGACCATTCAGTACTTTCTAAGAGAAACTTCAGAGGAGATTGAAACTTCACAGGAAACTGAAACAGAACTGCACATTCTGTTAGTTTCTTAGAAGAGTATCTTATAAGGCTTAGTGGACCAAGTTTGTTTCCTTCACTCTTCTCCTTTGTCCTATTTTTTTAAATATAAGACACATCCCCTACTAAAGGGTTTTCTCAACCAGTAGTCACATTTTTACCATTCAGCTTTAATACAAGCCGTCCTTATTTAATAGCTACCCTCATTTAGTAGCCAGACCTTTATCATTTGTCTTTACTGTGAAAACCCCAGGAGAAAGTAAACTTAATAGAAGCTGCCCCAGTTTAAAGCCATAGAGGGATGTAATTAAGTTTAACAGAAATTGATTCTAACAGAAATTGACCTAAAATATAATTAAATAATAATAGTCATATTATGTGTGAGGTTCCACTCACTTAACAGACTGCTTATCCTAACTTAAGGCACTGTTTTTTTATGAACTGAAAGTAGCTGTTGGCTTTAGCTCCCAGACTGGTTGAAGAGTGTGTGGGTTTTCCTCCAGCATTCCCATTACTTCTCACTTCTGCATGACCGATAGGTGTGACAGCTGATGGTGTCCCCAGTAGAGTCCCTAGCAGTTAAGTTGAGAAGTGATACTAAGAATCCCTTGACAGATGGCAAAAGAGTGGATTTGAACCCTGAACTCTGCCTACATAAGGGCAGACTTTTTTTGGTGTTTGTGCAGTTTAGCCTCAGTGTGATGGTGAAATGGTTTTATCAGCCCTGAATTCTGTTTTGCCTACAAGATTTAGGAAGTTCTAAACTGAGCAAGTAGGAAACCTGTTCTTAAATATTTATTTTACAGTAAATATTTTAGTAATAAAAGTCTTCCTTTAGTAATATAAAGTCTTCCTTTATAGCTTCTGTTTGTATTTAAAGAAGTACTTGTACTGTATTCTGTCAAGATATGGATTAGTTGGGTGGTTACACATATACGTACATACATGCATTGAAATAAATTCCATTACTTCTCAGTAAAATTCATGTATTTAATTTTAAGGAAAAATACCTTGTTTTGAAATGTTCTTCTAGCTACATTTAACATCTCTAAAACTGGCAAAATGGTTACCAGGGGAAACATGCCAAAAGCAATTAGCATAGGCTATAACTCCATATGATGCATTAGAATTTTGTTTTATGTGAAACAGTTCCCAGTCCATGATAAGCAAATGGACATCACTTCACATAAATTAGCATGCTGGTACCATTATATCAGAAAAATTTATGGATGATGTCAGTTGCCCAACTGTGTGATTAACTTGCAGATCTTTGAGTAAGGTTATCTACACACTGGCCTTTAAACTACAGGAAAGCAACTTTGCTGTATGTCAGGTGTGCAACTAGAGATAAGATTTGGGGATGTAGTGCTCCATTTACTGATGAATGGCACCATTTAATTTTTTTCCCTAGACACAGGACTCAGTAAGATAGCAGCATCAGAAAACTAACAAAGCAGTGGCCAAGTCCTGGCATTGGGTTTCTTGTTTAATCAACACCGTTAGTTTAACTTTCTTGGCTATTGAATAAATAGTGACTTAAAGGTAGCAAACATAGACCTGATCTGGCTTTAGCAAGCATAGTACTGTACGTAAGTGCTGTCATGTTTATAAATCATGAATTCACACACTTACAGGGTTGACACCAAATTCTTCTTCTATTGTTGCTGCCTATAGTAGTAAAAAAGCCTTGAGAGTGGCCCTGAAGAGTGTGACTTTTGTCCAAGTTTGCATAGCTGTTCTATTAGCAGATTTAATATCACAGTCATCATTAAAGCTTTTTGGTTGTCAAGAAATGTCAGGGAAATAGATAATGCAAAGTGATACAAATTGCTTCCTTGGCAATATGTATATTCACAAATCCTTTATGTGGTCTGATTTTTTATTAACTTAATGAACAGTGAAAAGCAGTGCTGTTACATGTTGTTGGTAATCTAATCCAAGGTTTAGCCTCTGTTCAAATATGCCTGAGCGTGTAGGACTGAGAGATGTAAGAGTATCTAGCTTATTCATGACTAGTAGAGCACTACTGAGGTCTGTTTGCTTTTAACACAGCAAGCACTTTGCTGCTTAAAACTTTTGAGGTAATGCTGTTTTCCGTGAAGTGGGTTTGAATTAAATCATCTGTCATCATAGTAATATGAGGAGAATTTGCTCAGCATCCACCTGTGTGTTCTTTTATGATAAGTCCAAGTGCTGGCCATTCTCTCAAGTGTCAAAGCATTTTGAAGAATGTATATATTGTCTTATAATTCAATTAAAATGTTCCTGCTCATTGACTGCAGAAGCAATTGATTTGGTAGTCTATTTTCAATTAGTGCCAAAGCCTTTCAGACAGCTCCTTGGAATTCTTGCAACAATAAAAAACTCATTTTTGTAATGTTGTCTTTCACTTGATGTTTAATTAACAGATTTGTCTTCAACCCATCTTTATCTTGTCTTCAAAGATATCAAGAGGAAATGCATGATGCTTTTTAACTTATGTACCTGTAATTAAAGTTTTCAGAATGTAAAGTTATCCTGGCAGCTTTCTTTGGAGCCATAGAAATAGAAATAAGTGCTTTTGTTTATTTAAATATCAGTTTTGAATGGTAAGGCACATAGTTTGAGACATCTTTGTCTTTTCCAGAGGATCTTAGGTACAACTGATAGATCTTGTAGGAAACTTGGTACTCTATCAACTGAGGATCCTGGAGTACTTCCATTGCTACAAACCTGGTGTTAGGATGAGTAAGATATAAAAATGAATGATTTGATTCTTCTCTGTGATTTGACCTAGATTACATTGAACAATATTAAGATGCTAATATTGAATTAAGTGGGAGTTAGACCAGAGAAAAGCTTTTAAATGATTAATTACAAAGAGTCTTATATCTGGTTAGAATAGGTCCCACAATTGTGTATTTTGTGACTGTTGTTCCCTCTTAAACATGTTGCCCACAAATCCAGCTTTCTTCACACATTCTGGAGCATAAATATCCTCTTTGACAAGTCAGTCCATTCTCTTCTCTTTGCTTACCTTTATACATACTAATACAGTTTCATTTACATATATGCTTTTAAACAGCATATATAGGCTTTTAATTACGCATTTGGCAAAACAGGCGTTTTAGATGGACTTTCTATCTCTTTAGTTTGATCATGAAATTGAAATGAACTGGCTAAAGTTATAGAGGAGGCAGTGCCTATTTTAACTCCAAAGAAAGCACTTTGTGAATACAGTGAGGTTAAGGTAGAAACCGCTATGATTACACAATAAGCTGAATTTCCAATGCAGGTTCAGCTAGATGTACCTCATGTGCCTTATTCTGTTCATGTATCTCCTGAGCAAGTGGTGAAACCAGTCTTACCCTGGTTTTAGTTAGTTCTGTGTAATACAGATCAAGTTTTGCGGGTAGACATGGATATTGTAAGTATCCATAAGTAACTGCATAGGTTCTAGTCTTTAAAAATATGAAGGCTATATTTTCTTATATATTTTTGTATAGCACTGAAAACACCATTAGGAGTAGTAGTTTTAACATTAAGCCCTATTTCACTTGTATCCAAAGGAAAATTTTTAATCTGAGTGTGTAGAAAGAAATTTGAGATCCTTGCATTGACTCATCGGGCCAAATAGAGTGAAATGCAGCTGACTACTTTTGATGAAGGTAAAATAAAACAGTATTGTAGAATAATGATAGTCTTATACCAGTGAGCTTTGAAGGCACTGTAGTGTCTGGATAGATTTCTATTTTGAATTACAAATAGCCCATGAAGCATTTTCTGCAGACAGACTGACTAATCTTAGCATTTTATATTGTCTTCCATAGACAGACTTCATAGTTTTATATTTGTCTGAGGCAGGACCTTCACTGCAAAATAAGTAGAAAAGGGGAAGAGGTACAGTTTCATTAAGCTCTAACATATCATTGACTGTCAGGTAGGTCTTGTTATGCTGTCCATCCTCATTTAACTATCCCACAAGATCTCTTAATGAAGTTAAGCCCCAAGTTCACTCCAGTAATTCTGTGGCAAGAGTTTGTGCAATGTAACAATTCATCACTTGTCAGGAAGGCACTTTTAGTTTATACATTTAATAAGGGCATCCTCTAGCTTGGTTAATTAGAAGTGAACAGTTTGCATATTTACTAAATGCGGAGTGTCATTGCCACCACGGCCTATTGCCTACATGAATTATTTCTCTATCTGCAATAAACAGCTGGGTAATTATTACTGCCATAATCAGATAAATTCCCTCTGTAAGGCTTTTCTTACATGGCAATTCTTTGAACTCATCCAAAGCTGAACAAAATTTATGAACTCCAGCAGCTAGGCCACTTTTTCATGGCATAGTGTCCCTGTTCCCTATTTCAAGGACATGTAGAGTATCATAAATATTGTGTAAATTAGGAGGATAAATATGATTACCTAAAGATTACATATTAATAAACTTGATTTTCAAAATATAATTTTCAGGTTGTAATTGATTACATTATAGCAGTTCTGTTTTATCTAATTGTAGAGACATGACAGGCCATCTATACACAGGGTATACTAGGTTATCAAGGAAGAACTCAACCATTTGAGGACTCATGAAAAAGTATATAAATATTTTTTTTCTTGTGCCTTTTGGAGTAATTTGAGCTCTTTAGGTCATTAGAAGTGTGACAAATTTTATGTACTATTTACTCAAATCACAGCAGTTCTTTTGTCATTAAAAAAAGGGGATGGTTCTTTTTGGTGGGCAATTTTCAGCTTAATAATGAAGCATAGAATTTAAATGCATGAATGTATGTGTTAGATTAGAAAATTAGGTATTTATTTGTGTACAATTACATAACTAAGCTTGCTCTATGCTATCCAAATATTCTAGCTCATATGTATCTACAGATGCAACAGTGATTACTTAATTTACACATATAGCTTTTACAGTACATGCTGGAATTTAGCTTGTTTTTGAGTTCTCCAAAGAAACAAAAGAAAATCAAGACTTAAGTGTCAATTTATCTTTGGTGTTCAAAATATGTCCCATAGTTCTCTACTGAAACATTTTTGTTTTATCGTTAACTTCTTGTTATGTCTTCCTCTAGTAGACTGAAAACTCCTTTAGTATTTAGCATTAGTACATTAATCTACCCACATTTTAGTATTCTTTGTGCTAAACATAAAGAGTGGAGGTCACTTGAAGATATTGTCTCTGTGCTTAAAATAGTTTTTGTGATAATTTTCAACAGACTTTAAAATACTGTCAGCATCAGAGCTCAGTTCTGGTGGTTTCTTTTTTTTCCTTCTGCTGTATTGTCAGCTTATGCATTGATTTATGTTTTATAATTTTATATTACTTTATATTATATATTGATTTATGTATGGTAGAGCTTCTTCACCTCTATGAGTCCTACTCAGAATACCCCCTTTAAAAGCCATAGTTCCCTATACTATAGCATGTGCAAAACTTTCACTCATTATTATCCCCCTTTCAAATCCTTCAGATTCTTCACCTTCTAAGGATAATTACATAAATCCATTAAGTTGTTTATCCTTGCCAGTGGAGCTAAATCCCAATGTTCTGCCTTGAACTTCATAGTTCCTACAGCTTTAAACCAAGTCAACATGATGAAATATTTTGAAATGGCAACGTTTTTGACCTCTTTTCTGCAAGTAGGTTATTCTTTTCTTATCCAATAACTATCTGATTGCCAAATGCTTACAGCCTCATCTAACAAACTAATTTGATCCCTCAGCTAAGGCCAGGCTGGACTAAGCCTTGGCAGATATGGTTTAGTGGGAGGTGTCCCTGCCCATGGCAGGGGGGTTGGAACTAGATGATCTTAAGGTCCTTTCCAACCCTAACTATTCTATGATTCTATGACACCCAAAATCATGCAGCACTCATTAGCCTACTTGTACTTGGTAGTGGGAGGCCTCACCACCACCTGGAATTGTGTTTGGCTACTCAAGAAGGGATCTAGAACTCACATCAGGAAATTATGTGGTTAGGTACAGACAGTAGAATGTTAATGTTGGATATACCCTTTAGGCATGAATAATGGGATACCTAAATATGTAATTATATGTAGCCTAATTAAATGTAGCCTGGTTTATATGATGGAGCCCAAATTTCAGACAGCAGACTTCAATTCTGAGTGTAATTTTTGCATGCTGTGCTAAAAAATACCTGATTTTGGGGGACCGTTGATTACTTCAAGCTTTTCAAGACAGTTAAGAGATAGATAAGATTTCCTACCACTTCTGCTGTGAATAATAGGTCAATACATAAAAGCTTTTCCTGCCTTGCCATTGTAAAACCTATTTAATGTGAACAAAGTTTACCATTTTATTTGCAAACATATGCAGACTTTTTTATGCAAGTAAGTGAAAAATGTGAGCTGGGGAGTTGACCTCAGTCGAATTGTTTCATAATACCCTGAGAAGGTAAATCAGCTTAGCTGATGACCTTTAGAAGTTGTAATGTCATGTTTGCTTTCTAAATCACATAATGTTGAGTATTGTAAATGTTGCCATATATTAAAGTAAAAGGAATACAGATATGTCTACATTGTCCTGCACTGCAGCAGAGAGATAACAGCCTAAATGAGTTCATTCTAGTACTGGGAACAGCTTAACTGTAGCAAAACATATCAGTGTGCTTTCCTCTGGTTATTACAGTGCAGATGGTAGCATATATAGTCTTCTGGGAACTGCAGGACTAGAAGAAAACAGATACTTTCACATGACATTCACTAGAAAACTTTCAATGGTATTTAGCTGTTGTAGACATGCTCTCTTATAAGTCACTGGAAAAATGAAGAACATGACTGATCTTTTAGGTGCTTAGCACTGACACTGTGCTGGAAATGACCACTGCTGCTAAACTGCTATCAGGATAATTTGCGTAAGGATTTTGTTAATCATTCTGGACCAGATCAGCTTTGTTACCCCCAGATACTATTTTCACTGTTTAAGCTAATCAATCAGGCTGATTTTCCATGAAAGGGTCAATAGTGAACAGAAATGGAGTGAAAACATTTTTCCTATTATGGTTAGCTTTAGTAGTATAGACTTGGGCATAAATAAAGTTTATTCAGGATACTTCGATCCAGTTCCTCAGACAACAGAAGCTTCTGTGTTGAATTTACTCCTATGCTACATCCATAATGGGCCAGTTTTACAGTTCAATTAAATCAAAATAGTTAAGGTAACAAAACAGCATTGTTTAAATCAGACCTTTAACAAATTATTTTAAACTTCACAACATTTTGTGCTGCCAATGAGTTAAACTCAGCTGAAGGATTTTTACACATGAGGGAAAAAAAGCCTTTGGACCAATAAGCTTGCATGTTTCCAGAAAATGGAATCATTTGAAAAGATAATATATTACCGAAAAAGTAGGATTTAAATAGATGTGAGGAAAAATTCTGTATGAATTGTTGTTGAAACCTTGATTAGAAGATTCTGTGTAATGGAGTAGGGAAAGTACTAAAATTTTAGTTACAAACTGGCTCTGCAGTCAGTGTTTTGAAAAGCTGTTGCCTTCTCTTGAGTAACTGTGCAGCTGTGGAAACTGGAACGGTAAGAAGGATACATTAGTCTGTTCTTTCCTATCATCTGGTGCATGCTGTGCCCTGATCTCCTGATCTGCACAAGGTATTCATTCACTGTATGCCCTTCACCACTCTGTTCTCTGCATTTCCTGTGTAGTATATTGATCACATTGTGGACCTTGACAGCTGAACTGGTATATCACTTAATTCCATTGTCAGTGTACACTATGTAATTAAGAATAGACGGACAAAGGATGTTCTACTATGCACAAATTATAATGGGATTTTAAGGTGTTATGAATTTCTTTCTGAAAAGAAAAAAGAATAGAAACTATAGCATGATTTTCATGCCCTCACATTAGCTTTATGTATTTTCATTTTCTTCACCCTAAGGATTCGTATTAGTTTGCTGTTCAGTGCAATGACGGAGCGCTACCATTCCTCCAGATTCGAAGAGAGTGTCACGATTAAGTTGTTCAGTCGGTTGATGGAAGCATTATCCACCTTTAAAATAATAATAAAATAAGAATGTTGGGCACCCCTTTGTGGTATGTCCCCTAGGCAGGAAGTTACCTTGTACTGCTAGTAACCAACTGCCTCTTTGAGCATCTGTTTCACTGCAAGTTCAGGTCAAACATTTTGGTCAAGTAATGCTAGCAGGATACACAGGAGTATATATAACGGTAGAGAGGGGTAAGTGGGTTGCAGAGCTGCTTTATTCTGCTCAGTAGATCAGAGTGGGAGCGCTCAAAATAGCAGGAAAAGGTTAAGGATGATCAAGCTGTCTGATGGTACATAGGTAACATAAGTATCTATATGTGTGCTTTGTTCATACTTTGAAGTGTGGAGCTCTCTAAAGTATTTTTACATTCCTTGCCTAGTCTGTACATTTATTTATTTTTTCCCCAGATAGATGAAGTCAAATGATATTATCATGGCAGGGCATATTCCATTCTCACCTCCACCAATGTAATATGAAATCAGGTGACATGAAGAGGTGTACTGAAAGGATTGTCCCACTAGTTTCATACTTACTTTCATGTTCTGCATTTGAACAGGGAAGATGATATCTAGTTAGGAAGGTAAAATCAATTTAGGTTATTGTCATTTGTGCTAAAGTTGCCTACTGCCAAAATTGCAGGAATTTGATGGTTTGTGGTCTCGAGTGTTTAAAATCACTATAACTTTATGCTCTTTCTTGTTACTCAAGGCAACTACACTATTATTGATGTTCTCAGATGCCCTTTAGTTAATATTATAATTTTATGGTTATCTTGTTAAAGGACCACAGAATGCCAGTGAAAATGCAAACAGAATGCAATAGTTGATAAAATTCAATAAATGTATGTCAGTGGGAATTTATAAAATGATGCAGTTCTATGCAGAATTATTAAAATCTGTATATTACTGAAATCACCACTTGAAGACCTTTCCAAAAGTGCCAGGAGCAATATTATATGTGTATTTTTAACCTTTATACAGACAGCAGGAGCACTGTCAACCGAATTTGCATCGCATAGCTGGAACCAGCACAACTGCCTACTGCATAATGAAGTATCAGAATAACAATAAGTTACCTTGACATATGAAAATGTTTTCTTTTCAAACTATATAAAGCAAATAATTTTGTCATTAACAAATCGATAGTTTCTTTAGGATTTGTTACTCAGAATCATTTTGAATTTCAGGCTTTGAGCGCATAGATTGATAATATTATGTTTATTTCCAATTACACAAAACATTCCCTATGACAAGAAAAACACACTTTGTATTACCCAGTATATTAATTACTTTAATAAAAGAAAGCACCCTAAGCTTGCACCAGTAATCACTGATATTCTTCTGCATTGTGGAACTGAATTTCAGGTCATGATAAGACACTACACTGATCAAAACTTACAAAGATATTCGTTAAAATCTGTGTGGGAGGAACTCTGATTGAACTAAACTTATATGGGAAGCCAGGTTTGTAGGAAGGTGCAGTAGATGCTTTTAAGATACTGAGATAAGACTTAAGGTAGTGAAAATACTATGTGCTAAAAACACTGCCCTCTTTTTCAGTCATAGCAGTTTAGTAAGCCGTGCTCTACCAAGCAATACCAAGAAAAGAATGCTTACCATTGCTTAATGAACCAAAGACACGTATGAACAAAGAGAAGGCTGACAGTGAGCGTAAGGGTTTAATCCAAAGATCATTTAATTTCAACAAATTTCCAATTGACTTTAATCAGATTTGGATTTATTTTCTCTGGAAAGGCATGCATGTAGAAGGCCACAAGCATGAAACTTCTCCATAAACACTTTTACATGTAAGCTATCTGGAGTTCTAACTCTATTTGGAAGTTTATGTCTTTAGTATCACTTATGCTTATACACAGTTTTCTGTATGGTAACAGTGAATCCCTCTGCGCAGTGCATAATGTGTTAGTATTAATCTGCTAATGTGTGAAATATTATATTCATATCCAAATGCTTTTAGATTCTCTGCTTTTTGCTCCTATTCAAATTCTTGGAAGTACGGTAAAGGAGATAAAACTTTCAGGTTCCAATAGCTTTAGAATAAATCTGTATTTATGCTAAAACATCTGTGCTTTCCAGTCAAGCTATGTTTGGACTACTACATACCCCTTATTTTGTACTGCCTCTCAGAAGAGAATCATCTTGGGAAGTGTTATCCCCAAGACAGAATTGTCTGCATGCTCTGTACAACTGTACAGAGCAGTAAAATTCATGATATAAATATTTTAGCACAACTGATGAAATGTGTAGGCTGCAAAATGTGTTGAAAATCATTTGTAGCTGCTTAAAAAACCTCAAACTTTTAGTCAGTTATGGTACAGTATTAGTGAGGACATGATGATAACGAAGGATCATGATGATTTGGAAGATAGTACTGTCTGAAAAGATCAGGAATTCCACTAACTTCAGTAAGTATTTTAGACCATATAATTTCAGCAAATAATGATTAGCAATAAGTCATTCATAAAGTAGTCTGATAAATTCAGATTAATGACAATGGGAAATATTTTGCATCCCATATTCATTATATCTGTGATACCAATTTATATTTTTATAATTTCTAAATAACAGTGAAATCCATAACCACAGCTGGGAAGAAGTGTATGAGTATGCAAGAACGTAAATTAACTGTAGTAGTATGTTGATAAACATTAAATCAGTTATAAATAGTATCACTGAAGCTGAATAGGAGACTCTGTAATGAAAAAGGAACAAGAAATAGTATTAAATATGTAATATGGATCATACACTGATACTGAAAGTAAAGTGACATGAAAGAAAAAAGCCAAAGTTGATACTGTATTCATTGTCTATTTATTTGTTTATGATTGATCTATATAGAACAAAGAGTTTCCAAGTAAAAATGCTTATGTACCTCCAAGCAGTGACTCTGAAATCTGTGCTTTAAGGACAAAGAAAGGTCACTAATCTCTCCAACTCCTAGTTCTTTGTCAAAAATGGACACAGTTAATGAGGTTTGTTTGGTACAGCACAAATTCTCAGACACAGATAGAGATCCTTTCAATGGAAACAAATTTGTTTGGCTTTACCAGGTTACTTAGCGATTAATAATAGCCTTGAGATGCAGGTCAGAAAGGTCATCCTCCCCGCTTGCCAACACAATCTAAAATGTGCAGCTAGTCCGGCTCAGCAGGCTTTGAGGCCCCAAAACGCTATGCATAAAGTAAAACAGGCTATTTTCCAACTTCTTTTTTCATATTAATAAGCAATTTTCAAGAGAAGGGTGGCAAAATGGGGGCCATGCCACTCTAAGTAATTCATTTATTTTGCAATTTAATCTTATGTTGGAAAAAAATTACACTGCTGCAAAAGCATAACATGGTGATTTTTAAACGTCAGTGCGCTTCATAAGTAACCTTGTGTGAAATATTGTATTAGCAGCCTTTAACAGTAAACTGCAGCAAATAGTGTTTCCAGAGAGTGAAACAGACCTATACATCTTTTCAGATCCTTTTTTCCTTTTCATTCTGGTTTTTAATTTTACATCTGAAATAAAACATGTTCTGTTGCTTAATATTTCACTTGTTTTAGGTGATGAAAAAAATTGAAAGATAACTTGAAACAAAAATTCTACATTTGCAACTTGTATTTAAAGATGTGTTTTCATGGAGTTCATATTTATAGAGCAGTTATTGCTCTTTCACGTATTTTGATGAACTAATATAGCATTCTGATAATTAAAATATCAAGACTAAGTCTGAATCACAATTTTAAAACCACTTTCAGGAGCAATATGACTTTCCCATCTGATTATTCGTATCAGCAAGCTTTTCCATGTGCATATTTTGACAGGATTTGACTCTTGTCCTTGTGTGTCTTATTTGGTACCCGCTGAAACAACTGACACTACAAATGTGCACCTCTATAAATAATCTGTTTTATGGGAGTACTGGAATTACTAGGATATGTGAATAGTGTATTTTTTTTTTTTTTGCTTTGTATTTTCTCATAAACACACATGATTTAAAAAAAAATAATGAAAAAATTACTAGAATTTATTCACTTAATTAACTTTTAAACAATGTAAATGCTTCACTGAATATGCTTGGTGGCTTTGGCATGCAGGTTAATTTGAACTAGCTATTTCATAATAACCAAAATAACAGATGTTAATCAAACTAACCTTTTTTAACTGGGTCAAAAAAATTCCATGACACGTGCACTGTGCGCAATAGCATGGAATTTTGTTTCCTACAGAACATTCATTCACTCAACTCTTTGCATAATTGATCACAAGCCTGGCTCTATGAAAAAAAAAGCCGCTGAGGAGGAAATCTACTTCCATGTGCTGTGAAAGTTTTTCTCCAAACATTCAGTTAGCATCATGAGTTTTCTCCGTTCTTTGCGAGCTGGTATTCGATACAGTTCCTTCTTTCTTTTACAGTGGTAGAATTTTCGATGACTTAATATTTCTGAATACACAGACCCATCCCTTTAAATGACACTATGGTTTTGCAAGCCTCTGTCATGCAATGGCTCATGAGGAATTTACATTCATGTTTCTAGTGGTGGCCTGTACTGTTGCTGTCAGATCTGTATAAGAAGCCTAATGCCATGGAAACTCCTCTTAAAGACACTGCACATGTAAAAGGTTTACATCAAGTTCTTCTGTATGCCTACACTCGCAACACTGCAGGTGGCTCGAGGATCTAGAAGTGTATGTCAACTTATCCTATGTCTACTGTCCTCTCTCATTCTATAAGATCTCTCTCTGAAGATCAGGAGGCATTGCAAGGTATTAGCTGAAACATAAGTGAACAACTTTTATTTTGAAACCATTTGAAGGAAAATCGCTAAATTATAATAATTTGTGCTTAGAGAAATTCAAACTGAGATGATGCTGAAAGACAAAAGGACATAAATGAACACTGGTTTATCAAGCTATAAAAATACATACATTAGCATATTCTTTGAAAGAGTAAGCAATATAAACTAAATATACTGTTCATAGCTTTTGTTATTTTAATCCTATTTCTTCGCAGTTACATCTGTGTAGAATCCTGCTGTTGTGCAACTGAATGAACTGTAATTTTGCATTCCAGTGATGTCAGTATACTGCTAATGTATAACAGAACACTGTGAAGCTATAAAAGTGTTAAAGTAAAATAAAACATGAGCACATCTTTTATTGTTGTAGTCTAATTAGCAGACTTATTTTATTACAGGAGTGAACTCCAAAAGTACACAGAAATGGTGGAAAATGAAGAGAAAAGGAAAGACCTGGAAAAGAAAGAAAAGAAAAAGAAATACCAAGCCCGAAAGATGCATTACCTCCTTAGCACCAAGCAGGTTGGTGTACCTGTCCCTGACAGCTCAAGCAAACCACTTGGGCCCCCAGCCTGACAAGGATAAACTAGCAGGCTGAATGGGACATGACTTGTTGAAAAGATAACACAAAGACACTACTTCGGGTTCAATTTAGCATTTTTCTATAGGCAAGAGCAGGTACCATGACTATTCTGTGACAGTAGCTTTGTAGAGGCAGCATCAGCACTGCTGGCAGAAAGAGTCCAAGTCAGCAGTTTGATCTGCCACTGTGATAACACAACATGAAGGGCATAACCTCACTTTAAAAACTCATTTTGACTGGCTTATTGTTGTGTTGTTGCACTTGTCAAGAACTAACAAGTTATTAAGCTGCAAAGGGGTTTAATTTTTTTTCTTTTTTTTCTTTTAATTTAGCAAATGCTGGGATTGGTGCTGTGTTCTGCTTGGGTTTAGGATAGATTGGAAGTGCAGGTTTTCAGGTAAAGCTTTTCCTAGGGCTGCCTGAATCAACTTATTTAGCATGATTGTTTTCATTTAGAAATGCCTCATAAATTTCATGTATTTCCAGATTAATTTGCTCTATATTGATAATATTGATAATATTGATTGGTATATTTTTCCAAGCTTTTTTCTGTAGGCTGCTTTACAGACAGGTGAATATGACAGTAGATATATCTTATACAAAATGGATATGGCTGGTAAAGCTTGTGAGTTTGCCTTTTTTTGTAGTCCCCTTTTGTGACCTTATAAAAGATTTTGTGACCATAAGTGTTCAGTGACTGGTTGTTCTTCAGGTGAATAAGGAATTTACATGCAATCAGGGAATGCTGGTATGAACTAAGCATCTGCTTTTCATAGGTTGCTAATTGAAATCTGTGTGTAAGAACTGTTAATCCTAAACAACACAAGAAAAATACCACGACAGTGACAAAAAATTTAATCTTTCTGTTTGGAAATCAATTGTGGTCTAACCAGTAAATAAAAATATAGTATAGTTAACTGGATATCAGTTATGAAAACTCAATTTGTAAATCAAAATTAAGTTATTGTATTAAAAAAAAAGCATAGTAAAATATTAGTAGAGGATAGCATAACAAGTTTCCTGAGTGGCTTTTAGATAGGGGAGCTCGTTAATAGCTGAAAATAGTTCACAATAATTTATTTGTCCAAATACAGATCTAGAATATTAAGAATAATCTGTGCAGTGTTTCCATAGTGTGGTTACTGCAATTCCCTCCCCTTCCTGTCATGCATAACAAGGTGCAGTGATGGAGCTAAGCCTTCTCATGTATCAAGGCTGCAGATGTTGAGGCAGGTTATATGGGCAGCATTGCAAAATACATATTTGCAATAAGTGTTTCAAATGTATCTGATAGTTTTGAATCTTTCTGTTTTCCTACAAGCAAAAAGAGTGAGAAAAGGGTGTTTACTTGTTGATAGAAAGGAGTTAAGGAGTTGTTGCTTCTCAGTTCTAGTCAAGAAGGACATGTCAAGTCCCATTCTCCACTCTCTATAAGCTGAAGCTGAAATCTGTCTCAGAAGTGTTACAATTTAAATGGAGAGATGATCAAACATCGCAGTATTGCACAATGTAGCAGATGATACACTGATCCTTTCTGGCCTTACAGTCTGTGAATCCTTTATGGATTACAGAATTTGCTCTTCTTATTCCACAGGTTATATATGTATATATCATATTACGTATATATCATATTACATATATGTGTGTGTGCATAGACTGTGCCCATTCCTAATTGCTAGCATTGTTTTGCATGTCAATAAATAAAAACCACGAATACTAGTGTCTTGAATGTACAAGGATGTCTAGTATGTGTGTAATGATACGTACTATGATGAAGTCAACGTATTTTGTCTTTTCATTAATTAACTTGCTATTCAAGCATTTAGTTACTGCATAAACTGTTACCTTTATAAAGAAAAGAATGAGGAAGAAATGGATATCAAACTCTAAATTAGTTATGCATTAGTTGTTGTTACTGGTAGCAGGTGTATACACATAGTCATACGTAGCCAGATGTGAGCTTGCTTTCCAAGCCAATCTGGAGCTATAACATGGGGCTCAACGGAAACCAATAGGCCCTGGTAAGAGCTATGGTATATTAGCTCAGGAACTGATGCAGTTGCACAGCTCCTGATCAGCTCAAAATAGGAGCAGAATAAGTGTGTGTATGCTTTAAACTTAGGAGCAAGGAGTTTGATCTGCCTACAAAGTTTTATATAGGCACACCTACATTTGTTTTGCCTGCAGTCCCCCACATTTTTGAAGGGGAGGTGTGTGTATATTGAGTACCATTGCTATGAGACTGACATTCAGGGAAATCATAGAATCATACAATCATAGTGTGGTTTGGGTTGGAAAGCACCTTAATATCATCTCATTCCACCCCCCCTGCCATGGACAGGGGAGGGATGCCTCATACTAGAGCATGCTTCCAAAGCTCTGTCCAACCTGACCTTGAACACTTCCAGGGATGGAGCATTTACCACTTCTTTGAGCAACGTGTTCCAGTGCCTCACCACCCTTACAGTAAAGAACTTCTTTCTTATATGTGACCTGATGTAAAATAATTTTATTCAAATTTTAATTTTTAGCAAAAAAGTTTAAGGAAAAGAAAGAACAGGTTATTTGCATAATCAATGATTACTAATAGTAGTAAGGCTAATTGGCAGTTACTAATGATACATGCTTGTAATTTATAATATAATTACCAATTGTCGTTCTGTGAAAGAGCAATGTTATGCATCCTGCCAACTTGAAAACACAATTTTTTGCTTTACTAAAAACAAGCTACACATTTTTTTCCTGCAGTACCAGTTGTATCCGTGCAACACAAGTGTAAACCAATTTGTAGGTATAAAAGTGGGCTTAAAAAAAGTTTTTTTTTTTTTTAATTTAAATTAATTTAGTTGCCAAATAATGTCTGGAGAAATAAAGCATGAGCTCTAAAACATCATGGTTATGATATACTGAGCTTTTAATCAACTTGCCGTATATGCCAGTAGTGTCAAGACCAGCTCCAGTAGCATCTTACGCACATGAGATTCTTTTTTTTGATTTCTGTAATTATTAAGAAACAAAACCCAAACCCAACAGTAAAGTCTGTGCCCTGCTTATCAGGTGATGAGTTATGTTGTCCTTTCACTCACTTATTGCTTGTTGCAAGAAATTCCAGTGTAAAATACAGCAGGAAATAAATCTGGAAGTGGCAACTGCCCAGCTAAACCCCATTTTCGAACAAAGATTCTCTCTATTTCAGATTCGAAAATCCATATATGCAAAGCAGTATTTCCCTTGTCTGTTTTTACTTTAACAGTCTGATAAATTCCAGCTTGATGATGGATGTGATAAAAATTGCAGCGCAAATTTAACAAACCTTTGCCTTTGTAAAGAATATTTCTTGTCATTCCTTATTGGTCATCACGTGGCAGAAACAATAGTGCAGGTGTATTTTTTTTTGTTGGTTTTACCTGGTTTATCATGGACTGCATTGCAATTTCTTATTGCAGCATGAAACAAATAAATTTGTTTGTATTAGTCCATAATAACAACATGCTATTGCTACTACAGTGGTAATGATCATTTTTTTAGTTGTCATTAATAAATGAGCTAATTATTATATGTGGTTTCCTATTATAAGCATGTTTACTTATGTAGATTATTCTTCTGTATCCCTGTAGATTCCCTTTCTGCATTAACAAAATAGTTAAATAGGTTCTTACTTCTGCTCTTTGTCATATTCTCAAGGCTGACTTTTGTAGGAAGGGCCATCCTTTGCAAAGTGCTAACAAATGGCCTTTAAAGTCAATGGAAAATAGAATTGCTGACTAAATTGATGGCACTTGTTGGAAGTTGATATGAAAAGCTCACATATGGTGTATCATGTGTTTGCATGGTTCTTGTCATTGATATTTTTAACCTTCAAAAAAACATAGCAGATGTAAACATGTAAGACAGTGAAAAGTTCTCATTTCAACCCTGAGTACTGAGTTTTTCAATTCTTTCTCTGTGTAACACCCATACTCATAAGCAATTCTACTTTAGGGTAATAGGAGTCATTTACCAAACTCATGTGGACTCTGGATTAGGACTCTTGAGTATAAAGGTAGCAAAAACATGCCCCAAGATTACTTTTCAGCTTTTGGTTCTCAAATTAATTTTGTTTTGGTTTTCTTTAGTTATTGTAAAACTCCAAATTAAAACACGTGTATCAGTTGTATCAGCCGTTATTTCATGTCTGTCAGTTCGTAGAGTTAAATATTTAAAATTAAAATTTTATTCAATGCTCAGGTATTTTTTAATTACATTTTCCCAGCAACAGAAATAGCAATTCATGAACATTCCACTAATTATGTATGTCCTCTTTGTACACGACTGGAAATCAGGAGTTAATTCTGTTGAAGTTACTGCGCTTATATCAGGTGTAAATGTTCTAAGTGAGGAAGAAGAAAAAAACCACAAAATCCTTCCTGGAGCAGGTTAATGAATATTCAGAAACCACAACTGATTAATATGCTTCTAGCCTAATGTGCTGTCCTGTAAGAACTTGAAAACAATTGGTCTGAAATGACACTGTTTGACACCCACTCTTGTCTCTGGACACCTGGCAGTTTTATTCTTATAAAGGTGAGGACTCAGTGGATAAAGCTCTGGCCTTTGATCTTCAGATCCACAGTTTAAGAGACAAGGCTGCAAGTTTGATCATTTGAGCACAGTCCCGAGTGAACAGTCCACATCACAAAATGATTATACGTAATTTGTTACTGCTGGCAGTGTCTGTTCAGGAAAAACCAAGGACTGAGCTAGCATGAAGAATGAATTAGCTATTACCTTTTACATTTTATTTCCTCCCTCTTTACTATTGTAATTTTGATATCCTGTCTCTAAAACATTCCAGGGATTAAATTATTGTTCATTATAACTACTGATACTTCCTGAAGATGAACTAAAATTGTTAATTCTTGATTTTTTTTTAATGTAGGTGTCCCAGTCGCTGAACTTCATCACCTATCTATGAGCGTTTAATATCCACTCATCACTTCTCTGCCAAGAAGTCTGATATTTCTGAGGTCTTTCCAAAGCTTGTACCATAAAAAGTCGCATTTAAATTAAAGAGGAGAGAGTGAGCTTTCCTAGCTCTAAAGCAGGCTTGCAGCTACATTTTAAATAGCATTAGTATATAACTCACTTCATGCTGCAGTGTTCTGTTTTTATAAAACATGATTTCCAAAGGATTCACAATTTACACTAAATCCTTCTTATCATACTTGTGACGCGCATGTTTGATCAGCTAGCCTTTTCATGTATTCACTTCCACCTTGGAAGCCAGATGTATCAGTCCATTCACAGGTATTCACCGCGGGAAAATCATTCAACTCTTGTGCCTCATGGGGCGCTATACACACCACCTCAGTTCACTTGAAAGGAATCTGAGTTCACGTTGCTTAGTGTTTCTGTCATAAAGGACGAAGTAAGATAAACTGCAAGCAGCCAGTAACTGTTTGTGATTCTGGAAGACATTGTACCTGAACAAAGAAAAATGTTTATGCCTGGAACTAATATTCCACTAGGTCTGAATTCCAAAAATGACTTTTAAGCAATTTACACGCGCAATCAAGAATTGTTATTTCTCTTGGAATTTCAGTCTAGTTCTTGCCCTTCAGTGTCATGCATCCTGAGAACACTCAGGACAGTAATTCTACTATTCAGCACAGTATCATGTTGGTGTAAAAAGAAGTCAAGTGCTGAAAGCCACCATATGCCTGGTGTGCATTCTTGCCAAAACCATTAAGGCAAAGTGTACAACTTCTGTTTTGCTCATATCCTTTTCAATCAGCCTTTCTTTTTCTCTAAGAAGGGTGGTTGTCTCCCTAGAGAGGGCAAGTACAATTAAAACCAAAACTAGGGTGGCAAGTATGGTGATCTTCATGCTCAGAAAGCGGTAACTCCATAGATTAAGGAGTAATGGGAAGAGGCTGGGGAAGTGCTATTTGCTGATATCTTAATAAGAAGTAGATGGCTATGCACAATTTCAGATGTATTCCTTCCTGGTGTCAGTGAACAGTTCTTCTTTCCCATTCACTCTTGTCCTAAGTCTCATGCTAGCTGAAGTAGTAAACGAAAGTGCCTCCAACAGAAATCAGTAATTTCTTTCTTTGCCATACTTCACAGCAAACAAGATCCTTGCACCCTATTTTTAAAGGAGGTGAGGAATGAACTTAAAAATTTAATAATTTTAAGCATGTTCTGTGACAGTATTGCAAGCTCTATTTTTCCTAAGGGCTACTTGTAAAATCATTTCAGTTCATTTGATAATGGATAACTGTGCAAAGAAATGAGAGTTTACACTGAAAAAATCACCCGTCATTAGAAAGAGCTTAACAGCAATAGGATGTAAAGTTTGAATGCTGTTTTGTGATTCATCCTATGCAAGCTCAGTTTTCAAAGGCATATCTGTGTAGACATCGCAATATTTTTCAGAGCTGCTTCTAAATAGCTTGTTACTAGCTGTGTCAGTCATACTAAGCGTATGTTATTATAGCACAGTGGCATCTCTGCATCTACCATGTATTGCAGCATTTAGCATCTCTGCATCCAGCATTAGTCATTTAAAAATCCACTAGCTAGAAGATCCCTGTACTTAAACTGTCTTTTTCAGCACCTGAATTGCGTAATCTCTATTTGTGTGGATTTTTTTCTAGACAACAAACTTCTTGCTCAACTCCTGTGGGCAGGATTAATGGCAGAGTTTAAAGGACAAGCTGTGTGATCTATCAAAAGTGTACATGCTGAGATCTTAGAAAAACATGACCACATATGGTGTATTACTGTCAATTGGGGTGGCAAAAGGGTTGGATTGCTGCAGAGTCAGAAAACTGGTAAGACTGAGATTCATATTGAATGCTGGCTTTGTGTATGAAATGGCACACACATTTAAGAAAGAATCTATATTGCAAGGAAATTACAATGTAGTGCAAACATCAGCTAAATAGCTCACACACAGAGCCACATTCACACACATTTGCACAGAGTGGAACGCCACTGGCATTCCTGAAATTGTTACTGAGATAAATGGGGTTGATGTGTTGTAGTCTATCTGGTGTTCTTGTAAGCATGATGTGATGTAGGGTCTCTCGGGTAATTTTGAAACTATTATATCAGAAGTACATGCTAAATAAGAAATAAGTGCATAAGAAGAGATAGGTTAGGAATGGCTTGGGAGAAGTCATGAAGATAAAATACGATACATTTCTCAACAGCAAACTTTCCTGTTGATTAAGAAGTGGTGCTGATGGTATGCTTGCTTTAATGAGACTTCATGATGAGTGATGTACACACCAATTCTTTTGTTTTCCAGCTCTTAGGGAAGTGAAGAGTATGATGGTAAAGTTCTTTCATTAACTTGCACAGTTTATTCAATATTCAATGCTTTTGTTCGGTATCTAACAGGTACTGTTAATCTGGGAATTGTGTCTTTCAATGGGCATGATGAAAACAGTTTATCTTCCCCCATCTATTGTTTTCTTTGCTTCTAGTTTTTCTTTTTCAACAATCTTTCAGTAAAATCTTAATCTTTTCTTTTTTTCTTAGTACATCACTGTTTTCTACTAATTTCTGACTACCTGTACAAATCTAACATGGTTCTGCTCCCTCTTCTTTATACTTTCCTGTATACAATACTATGACAGTTCATTGAACCTTCACTTCATTGTATATTGGTCTCACTGAAGACTGCTTTGTTAAATACACAGCCACTTTTTGACTATTTAGTCATTGTCTAATCCTATAGGTTTACTACAGCAAATTGTTTAATGAATCTGTCAGCATATATGTCTGTGAGAGATAATTCTCAAGTAACCACAATGCAACAGATGTAAGAAACAATGAAAAGCAATGAAAAATTGCATTGCGTAGGTGCACATATATATTTTTGGAGATGTAAAAAAAAAAAAATTTTTTTACAAAGCTAATCTTTTCCATTATGAAAACAACAGTAGATGGAATTTTTAATTGTAAATGATATCACTCATTTAAAGGCTCTAAAAACTTCTGACAAGCATAAGTAATTCCATCCTCGAAACAATCCTGTGAAATAAGAAAATTCTGTGTATTCATACGTGGTTATTGATACATGGAAGAATACAATCGCCTTCAGAGTTTATTCTGCATACAAAGGTCTTTTATTCCCATTTATGCAGGGTGGCTGTAGAAACAGGTTGGTTTTCTGAGATTCCTAGAATTTGTTTATAATCCCATGAGCAATCCCAGCACTTCTTGAAGAAAAAATGGTAACAGTAATGGAATTTCTCATTCTTATTTTTAAGGTAAAGTCATTCAGCAAGTTGAACTATATTTTTGTACTTGTTTTGAAATCACTTTAAAGTCAAATGAAAAGTCAGCAAAAGAACTTGGAATGGTTTATCTCTGGTTTGTGTCTTCATCATAATATTGTTTCCCGTACCATCGCTCCCTCATTCAAGTTATTACCCCTGATCTAGTCAAGTCATCAAGAGCCTGCTTAAGAATTAGATTTGACAGAGTAAGCCTTAGTCAGAGAGAGAATCAATGAAAGGTGGATACCTTTGGGAGGTGCCTCTGCATATGCTGGGCTGCTGTGTTTTGAGTGTTGTGCCACAGCAATCCATGGATTAAACCGAGTATTTGTTTCTTTTTTTGTCTCTTTGCCAAAATACCAAAGCAGTTGCTACCTGTTTGGAGACTCAATTACAGTTTGGTTTCCTGCAATAGAACTTGGTGCTGTGCAGGTTTAGAGTTTGATTTTATGGTCTGTGGCCAGGATACTGGACTGCAGTGTTTCCTTAACACCTTATTGTATAGTCCATAAAATTGCAGCTGGGTTCACTTGTAAAAGTGTATTTAAAAAATGATTACACTATTATTTTGATATCAAGCAAACATTTCATAGATGAAAAGGACTGAACCAAGCTTTACAATCTGAAGGCAAAATAACAATAATTAATGCTCCTATTACTTTGTTGAATCAGAATATATATTAAGCAGAAGACAGGTAATTAATCCCACTTGAAAGAATATGCACTACTCATCACTCATTTATGAATTCCTCACTCTCTGCACAAAAGCAATATCTCAAACAAAGCTAAAATATCTTAGGTACAATGATTGGCTAGGCCACCCAATTCTTTTTAGATTAAATTCATGAGAGTATATTTTTATAAGGATTACAGGATCAAGCCTAAGCTCAGTGAGAACTGAGCCTACATTTATAAAGCTCGGTGACATTTTTCCTCTTGTCAGCCATGGTAAGGAAATTTTCCCTCAAACTGGAATGTTAAACCGCATTATTGTATTTTCCCCAATATATGAATAAAGTTTACACTATTTTTCTTAATCTCTAATATAAAAATGTATTTATATTAGTTTAAAAATCACAGGTTGTTCCTAGTAGAATACACTGTAATGTGGTTTAAACATTTTTGTGTTTCAAATTTGAGTTAATAGACATAGTTTTATTATACTTGTTGCTAGAACAGTATTTACAGAATTTTTATAGATGGCTCTTTCCCCAGTAAATTTCGTGTTATTATCCTCACTACTACTACTAAGATATTATTTTCACTACAAATGGAGTAGTCTGAGAGCCTGTAGTAAACTATGTATTTAGAAGTTTTAAATTCCTTTTCATTGCAGCATCACATAAACAGGTGTGGGGTTTTTTTGTCTTGTGAGTCGTTAATGTTTTAAGGTATTTCTTTTACCTCCTAGAGAAGCTATGTCTGAGGATTAACAAGATTGTTCACTGGAATTCATGTGGAAGCATAACGGCAGAGGCTGAGGAATGATCATGTTTCCTTTTAGCTCTCAGCAAGAGTAATTGAATGTTGAATATCTTACTAAACACTGGACTGTGACAGTGTGTTAACACTCTGACTATCTCCTAACAGCAGGGCAATTATTTGCTGAGTGGGATTTTTATAAATCCCCTGGCAGTAGTATGTCCTGATAATTATGATGGAGTGCACTGGTCAGTGTTGATTCAGCAATCCCATCTCTAGCAAATATTTCATTCACAGCTCTCCTTCATGCTTTTACTTTTATGGCTTTTAAAGATCTCTTACCTATCCTCTCAGCTTGCTTAGTTTTTTTTTTTTTTTTTGCGAATTACACTGGAGCAAAAAAGGATTTTCAAGTTAAGTACCTATTTTTCTCAAGTATTTTTCTTCTCATTTAACTCCTCATTGAAAGACCAAAGTGAGAAAGGAGGACTTTATTTAGGTTCCTACTATGAGAACCACTTGCGAAAGGCTTCCTCCCTCAAAACTATGTTTTCAAAATTAAATGACTATTGAATGAAACATTTATAGTCATGATATATGTTGATTATTCCAGTCTTTCAGAGTTGATATGGTAAATAATTAAAATAGAGCATACCTTTATTATTGTTTAGATAAAAACATTTTAAAGACACAAGGATACACTTTGCATTGACTTAATGCTTGTGTTTTATCTTCAGCTTCAGTTCTAATTTTGCAAGTGTGTAATTATTTGCAGTGCAGTAGCTACACTATTAGGATACTATTAGTATCTATTAGGAACTATTTTGTTTGTAATTATTTATGTAGGCTTTAAAAGCTTAGTCACTGATCTTTCCTGAAGAACTAACCAGCATAAGCAACACAGCCTTGTCTTTCCCTTTTTACCTCCACCTTTTTCTTTCCTTTCTTCCTTCCCTTCTTTCCATTTCTTTTGCTGCTGCATTCCTTCATAGTTTAGCTTTCAAGGCAAACTCCTTAATAATTTCTTTGTTGTATTCTGGGTAAAACAGTTAAGTCTTTCTCTCCACATAGAGGAAATAAATAGGAAAAGACAAAAATGGATACTCTACAGCATAGGGTAAATATAAGATTAGAGCTAGAAGCAATACAGAATGTGAAGTAAAAATCAAATCTTTTCTTTGCTAATGTTCATTAAATTAATATTTGTTTGCTTATGATTTTTTCTTTCTTTATATGCAGCCATTAATTACAAAGATAAGAAAATGATTGGGAGGAAACTAAATGATAGAGTGTTAGAAATGCAAAATGATTCAAAATATTAATGTAATGCTAAGGATGGCTGGGTAACAAATGGTACATTTGCCAGTATGCTTGACCTGGCACAATTAATATTCCAGGTCATGCTTGGGTTTCCATGATGGAAGGTCTGAGGCAGGGAATTCTAGGAGAAAAATACATCTACAGTATAACTCATTTCTCTTTCTTTTTTATATTTTTTTTTTATTTTTCCCTGACGAGTCAGAACCATAGTTTAAAAAAAATAATATCTCTGGTTACACACCTCATTTGCCATATTCACCACTGGGCTACCATTCACCAGAAGGTCCTGATGCAAGGAGGTCAGTAAGAAGCTATTAGCAGAGTCCCCTCCTAAGATTTTTTTGGTCTTATTGAGGTGGAAGTTAGCATGACAGTACTGCAAATAACTCAGTTGTAGGGTTTTTAATGGTTAGTACAGATTTCCCTATTGTGTTTGTTATTTTAGGAAATTGTTCCTGGATGTCATGGTTTAACCCCAGCTGGCAACTAAGCACCACCCAGCTGCTTGCTCATTCCCCCCCAGCAGTGAGATGGGGAAGAGAAAAGGAAGAGTGAAAGTGAGAAAACCCATGGGTTGAGATAAAGACAGCTTAACAGGTAAAGCAAATGCTGAACATAGGAGCAAAGGGAAAACAAGGAATTCATTCACCATTTTCCATGGTGAGGCAGGTGTTTGGCCATACCTAGGAACTCAAGGCTCCGTCATGTGTAGCAGTTACAGGGGAAGATGAACGCCATCACTGTGAATGTCCCCCCTTCCTTTTTGTTCCCCCAGCTTTATATGCTGAACATACCATATGTATGTGAGATCCCTTGGGTCAGTTGGGATCAGCTGTCCTGGCTGTGTCCCCTCCCAACTTGTTGTGCATCCTCAGCCAACTCACTTGTTAGGGTGTGTGAGAGGTAGGAAAGGCCCTGACTCTGTGTAAACACTGCTCAGCAATAAAGAAAACATCCCTCTGTTATCACCACTCTTTCCGGCACAAATCTAATACACAGCTACTATGAAGAAAATTAACTATCCCAGCCAAATCCAGCACACTGGAAGGGAAGTCCCAGAAAGCTGGCTTTGACAGAGTCCTTTCTTAGTTGTAAAGAGCATGGGTAAGGAAAAATGTGTCATTCTCCCTGCAGACAAGAGTTACTTTTTGTTATCTATTATGCTATTTTGAAGGGTAACATATTTTCTTACAAATGAAAGGTGGAGAAAATAGTGGGATTTGTATTTGAAAATAGTGGGAATAGCATGATAGTAATATCTCAAGACAGATACTTTGCTACCATTGAAAAAGCAACATTAACTGCAATGGTTTTGTAGTTCAGAGAATATTGTGTTGAAGTAGGGGAAAGATGAAGTAACTCAATTTTAAGACATTGTACTGGTCTCAAGAAGATAAGCAAATGTATTAAGTACTTTGATCCTTCAGATTTTTAGATATCTGCAGACTGCCAGCTCTCTGCAGAGGATAGGGTGAGTAGGGCATTCATCAGCACACAGCACATGTGCAAGATATTACAAAAGTAAGACTCTGATTTGACAAGATATTTTAAAATGAATGGAAGCAGTTTGCCAGAGATTGCTCTGAACTGGGAAGTAAAAGCAAACTCATCCCCTTGTCTTTCCTACCAAACTTTACCAATTTTAAATCTAGGCCTAAAACCTTACCACAGACCTTAGGGAATTTAGAGTAAATTTGTATTAATTTTATCTGTCTGGATACTAACTCTTCTGATTGCTCTGCTATCTGTCTGATTGAATACTTGAATTTATATAATTAAAATGTAATTAACAAGTGTTGCTTGAAAGTTATTGTTTAAAAATGCACTTCATAATCAATATTGACCCTGTTCTTACAAGGAGTTTCAACTGTAGAAGAAGCAACAACTTTCAAAGTGTCCAAATGGCTTCACTAAAACTCCAAATCATCTTTCATAATTGGTACACGATATGTACTTGTTTAACCTGAGAGTATGGAAAAAGAAAGAATAATAAAAGGTCGTTCTTTGTTAAGCCACCTTTTCAGCAATAACTCAAAATACACTACTTCAGTGGATTCCACAGCTATTATGGCTAATTTTGTTTTCATTAAAAGTGCTAAACCCCAATTGTGTTTACATGCGTTGAGATATTCAGTAGTATTTCAGTGTCTGAATCCTGTATGAGCTATAGCTTTTTCTACTGCCAAACATTTAAACAAAAGAAACATCAAGTAAAATATACATAGGATTTCAATATAGATTGCAAAATGCAGTTTCAGAAAGCCATTACACTTGTGGAGATGTTTATACTTGCTCTAAATATGATTAACAGAGGCAATGCTGTTTCCTAGGACCCAGCCAGCACATGGCTTTAAAATTATTTTTGCCTGTAATTCTTCAGAGGAAAATCAATTAAATTATTTAAGATATTGTACTTTTCTATCCTGGAGAAACAAAAACCTGTGCTATGTAGATTGAAATAATCTTATGGTTTTGGGGTGTCAAGATTTCCTTCCCGACTTGTTCTTTGGATTGTACTGTGAGAGAACAGTAGTTCTCCCACTAGCTGGGGACCTCTGAAGACTCATGTCATAGCTAGAACACAGTCTCTACATTAGCTAGGATACAACAGCTGAATATTGACGATGTAGGAATGGGTAGAAAGATGAAGTAAAATACTATGAACAGTTCAGTGAAATATGAAAAAAGGTAGTCATGAGCAATCACTTTTCTATTTTACTGTCCTTATCAAAGTGAAGGCAAAAATTAATTGATCTGAAAGCAGGCAGATCTGATGACCAGGTCTGATTAGTCATACTAAGGACTAATGAGTGAAGAGCCATAATGACCGTGGCATAGAGATGGTTTGTGTATCTCTAGCATGGAATCTACTTTGTATGGGGGAGCTTTACTGTGGCATTTTATATTTGAGAGAACATGTGTAACAAGTATATAGTGTAAATGTATTCAGTAATTGTGGAACAGTGCAATAAAGCCTGAGACAACATATGGAACTTATTTTTATGTAGCACTTAGAGGTCAGTGAGTGTTCATGAGCAAAAATGTACTGGGCTGATAAGAAAATTGCAATAGGACTGTGTATGAAATAGTACAAAATAATAACAACATTATGAGAATCTCTAACTTTAGGAGATGTTTATGTGAGTAAGAGCCAGACTTGTAGAACCAAATTTTGAGGATGCAGCTGGATTTAACAAATCATACAGATGGAGCTGTAATTTCATATTTACTCCAGGGATTCTGCTTGCTAGCTATCTGGAGCATGGATCCCTGCCATTTTAGTGTGGCATCCTGAGGAGCTTAAGGAACAACCAGTGGTTGGTTGGCATGCATGTTTCTACCACTTCCTCCTATTCTTGTCCTCTTTCCCATTGCACATTTAGACTGTTAGTATAGAGGAATAGTTTATAGGGTTTGCGCTAAGAGGGGAATGTATAACAGAGGGCCAAAATAAAATGCCATTAAGGCCAGATCAGTTAGGGAGTTCAAGAATATAGCCCATAAAATTTTGAATAGCCCAACAATATTTTGAATAAGCTACCATCTCAGAATATTTTTGTCCCCATTAAACAGTATGGTTTATATCAGCCTTATTTAACTGTTTGGGCAGAAGAAATTGGAACCTCCCAGTAGGATATGTTAATGAAAAATGCATTAGAGCTAATTGGGAAGTGTTCAGTTGTCCCAGCCCCAAGAGATTAATACTTTATGAGGAGGCTGAGGCTCTGTTTAGTTTTCTCATGGGTCCTTAGTAGTTTTGCAAAGGAGAAATGCAAGATTTTAGACATTTAGTCTTTTCCTTACCTTTTCCCACGTCACAAAACTGATTTCTTTTCCTACTATTTTTATTCAATACATCTTAGCAATCAAAGCTATGATAAAAGCAAAGGAGTATATATTTTAACTGAACAAACCTACTTTGAAAGTCTTAACAATATTCTGAGTATACTGTTATAGAAAATATCCTTAAATCAACTCAGTATCTTTATATTAATTTTTGCCAGGTGTATTTTAAGTATATGTCATCTGTTTTACAGGAGATTTAGTGGCTTTGTGCAATATGGTGTAAGAATTCTCACATTTAAGAGTTCATAATTAATTCAGTGCAGTCACATATGTCTATTTGAGACTTGTTTATATACAAATAGAAAATCCCTACATTTATAGGAATGATGTGGGAACAGTTGAATGATTTGGGAACAGTCTGTTGCATAATTTTGGCTTGCCAGATAGTCACAGGCTGTTAATGACACAGATTACTAGTTCAGTATTTGAAATCTATGCTTTTTATTAGTAACTGTTTGTTATATTAGATCACACTGGTGATGCAATTAATAATGTATCCTAAAAAATAAAATATTAAATTCAGTGAAGAACGAATCTTTTAGCTTGATTCACAATTCAGAATTTTTTATTCCAAATTCTTGTTTTTCACAAGTTGCATACCATTAAAACCAAATACTTTTGAACAGTGGAAAGAATTTTGTGTGAACATTTTGTTGGAAAAAAGCAATTATTTGCTGTTGATATTCCATTAGTTTTCTTGTATTTCCCCTTAACTAATGGCTCATTTTTACTTTTTAAAAAGTAAAGTCTTGGTCCCCCTTGTGAGTCAGCCATCACAGAGTTTAAAAGGACAAGAGTTATGTTCACCTGCATAAGTATCTGGTTTACTCTTTTAAGTATGTGTTTGGAAATAATAAATATATTTTTGTTCCTGTTGCGTATAGGAACTTTAAAGTTCAAAACAACTATAATGTTTGCCTTTAAAACTAGATGCAAATTTGTACACTTTTTTTTTCTTTTATAATTGAAAACTGGCACTTCTGTTTGACTGTTGCTGTGGAAAGTGGAAGATTGAATGTGACAGAAAGAAAACATGAGTTTGAGATTGAGGAAGCTCTTTCTTCCAGAAAATGAAAGCTACCCCCATTTGAAGGACTGAAACCCAGATTATGTTACATTATCCTATTTACCTCTTTTGTAATGCAGAGATGTAAATTTACGCTGTAAATCTATCCCAAATCAGTAGTTGTCAAAAAGACTGTTTAGAACTGTTTATTATATAGAGGTTTTTTTTAATTGGTTTGATTTATAGAATAAATGCAAGAGTGAGTTCTAAGTTAGTTGAAGTCAAAGATATCCCCATTTTCTGCTCAGATTCCAGGCATCTACAATTCACCTTTCAGAAAATCCCCAGATCCAATGGAGCTGCTGCTACGGAAGTCAAAGCCATTGAGCCACAGACAGCATCAAACAAAGAGTCCTTTTACCTCTGAGCTCTATGACTGGCCAACTTGTAAAATGCCTCCAACTTTCTCCACAGGACAGCCCTTGCCAGCTATCAGCAGTCAGAAACCCCAGGTAATATTTTTCGATATCTCTGAGGTAGCTTTTGTTGATACCTTTTATCATAGATAATCATGGAATATCTCAGATCATTGAGTCCAACAACCCCTTTTCTGGATTTGGGTATTTTTTTACATAGATCTAGTGCTTACATTTGAGATATAAAGTCTTTGAAACAGATTTGTCTTCAAGAAAAAAAAAACCTAGGTGATATGTAAAAACAGGGGTACATGATTCTTTATACTTCTGTCCTTTGGGGAAAAAATGGCATTTCCGATATTTCAAAGGGAAGACCTGATATAATTGCATATCAATATTATGATTCATTAGAGGTAGGAGTCTAAATTTCCAATTTTAAATCAATAAAAATAGGATAAATGAAAAATAGTAGGATAAATTAACCAGTTACGATAACTTTTTCCTCATTTTGCAATCGTTTTCCATATTAAGACCAAGACACATCCTCCCCATCTCTTTAATTTCCGCTCTTTTGTGTCCTCTAGTTGTGTGTCAGCTTTAACTACATACATTTCTACATTTTAGTCTGCAACAGAGCAAGGTTGCCCAGCTCCCACTCTTAGCTGTCATGGTCTCAATTTTTATTTCAGCTCCTGTCAACACATGTTGCAGATGGCTTTGTTTCTCTTCTATAATGTAATGGAGATCTCTGAGGTGATGCATCAGCATGAACATCCCACAAGATGACAAAACAGCTTTTGCCACCTGATTATCAAAACCTGCTGGGAATATGCTAAACATTCTCAGCAGATGGACTTTTGAAACCTTTATGTTCTTCACTTGATGATAATACAATGATGTGTAGCTTTTGCTGCTAAATGCCTGATGAAGTTACTTTTGGGATAGAAGTATTCTTTTTCTCTCTATTTTGAAGAATTTCTCAGTTTGTCCAATCTACTGAACTTTCTACTTTCCACACGTGTACAATTTTAGTGCCTGTTTGACTTTGAATGACACCATCTTCAGAACCTCTATTTTGCTTAGAAAGACAACGCTTCTAAATGTGTACTTCTCAGTAACTTTCACTGAAGATCCACTCTGCTTATGACATTAAGGATCGGCTTCAGAGCAGTTCTCTGTCTTTGTTCTTCCCTCCTTATATTCTCCCTACCTTGACTGCATGAGCTTCCTCATTGAATAAACTGGGCTCATAGTAGAATTGAGACAAAGTGTGAGCACACAAACAGTTTTACCTTCTGGGACCAAGGGGGCTATGACAGTCCTTCAGCAGGATGTGACTGAATGCCCTGTCTCTCAGTATAGAGGGCAAGATTTTGCCTAGTGGACATGGTAAAGGAATCATTCTTTTAAATAAAAAGGGAACTCAGGGTTTTCCATTGTAAAACTGTATATAAAGTCCCTTAAAAGCTTCTGCTTGGGTCTGGAATATTTTACATACCTTTCTAAGTTCAGACACATACACAGCAGTCGTGCACAGATAGCCTTTTAGAACAAACCAGAAGAGTTCTGTTTATTTCCTGCACCTCAAAGAGGGAATTTACTATATAATACTTTAATCCTTCCCTCACCCTGGGATGTACACTGTGGGGTAAATTTTCAAAGCACAGAGCGTGGATTTAGCTGCGCGACTCTTATTGATGTTAATGGGAGTCACACGGCTAAATCCCTACACAACACTTGGACAATTTAGGGTTGTGTGTCTAAGAAAGGACACTGGTTTGAGCTGATGAAACAGCTGGAAATAAAAACCCATCAGAACACATCATCTTGAAAGTTGTCTGGTGTGACAATAAGACATTTAATTACTAGATATACTTTTGTCCTAGTTCTCTATTGTAACACTTTTGCACACCAAGCTTCTTTTTCTAACATCTATCCAGCCCACTGTGACTCACTTATTATTTTACTGCAGATATCTAAAATTTGTATTACCTATAGGGTTCAATATTTTCTATGAGAATGTCAATTGTATATCTTTAAAAGAATAAAATTAACTATTTTTCAGATTTCTCTTTGGGAAATAAGTAGCATTTTATACATAAGCTCTGTATGTGTAAGATAGTGTATTTAAAATAGAATTTAAATATGTATCAGTTAGATCTATAATTTTTATTACTGAATTATGAGTTAACTAGCATTAGTTTGATGGAAACACAGATAATGCTAAAATTAGTCATTTGCTTAGTAAAAGGCATTAATAACAGAAAGCACATTGCCATTTTGAGGGGATTTTTTGAGGGCATGTTGGTATGGGACAGTGAAAAATATGTAATTTCTGTTTCTATGTTTCTGTTCTGTTTCTAAATGAATATATAGTTTCTGTTTCTATGATAAAGTATTAAAAATGCTGATCTGCTAACTTTTATTTGGTAGTGAGATTTCTGCTACTCAGTACAAATCTCAAACATAGAACACAGAGTTGTGTGGGTTGTTTCCGGGGTGAAAACTTAGTTAAGTCCATCTCTTCCTCTCCTAACCTGACCTCCCCTGGAGGATTTCCATTTTGAAGCAGGATGCCTGAAATGCATAGACACCGTTGCATAGACACCATTCTACCACAGATTCCACAAATCTTGTAAAATGGAAGTAGATAAGTGAATTTTTAGAGGTCCTGTCATCTTAGATGTATTCCTTAGATGCCTATTGCTAGGTAAGTTTCCTCAAATACATGATTCAGAGTAATGGAAAAATCTACAGGCAATGTTTAATATTATCTTAGTATACTAACATATATATCCCAGTTTCATTAGTGATGACACAGGCTTGCTTGAGAGACCTTTGCTTAACTGCACTCTTCTCCTCTCTATTAATTTCCTTTGAACTATGGATTGAGAAAGAGTTGGAAGGTCTTTGAAATTAAAGGTGGAATAACTCCTTGGCTTAGATATCTGATTTGACCCTAACCTGGTGGAATACGAGACAATATTTTACAATGAAGAAGAAATACAATAATATGAAAGACTGTTTTCTAAAAGCGAACTTATTTATTATGACAATTGATAATAGTACATTTCTTCCTTATTTCCTTTACATGCCCACTTGGCACAAATATCTTGCAATAAAGAGTATTCATTTTTCATGTTCAATTTTACACTATATTTACAACTTGATCATCAGCTTATGTATTACTAGAGCATTGCTTACTAGTGTTAATGGTTCTAGTATTGATTATTCTTTCAAAGGAGATAACACTTTTCATTCTGTTTTTAAAGACTTCTTGGGGTCATATTAAATTAACGTGTATTTTTACTCAGAATAGAAGCAAGAAAATCTCTGCAAGAAGCGTAAATATTATGCTTATGTTCTTACTAGGCCCTTTAAAGCGATCTCCAGGCTATGGTGCTGTGCCTTTAAAAAGTAAAGTTCCAATAGAAATCCATTAACTACTTTCAAATATAGCAACCCTCCTGTCCAGCTGTGAAAAGTACTAGATGATACTTATTTGCCATTTGTGTTATTTACGGTCCATGACTTTTATGGTAACTGGTTCCTATTATTGGTTTCTATTAATGTAAAACATAAGTGAACATAAATGAGGCGTGAATCATTTCTTTTTATTAGCCCCACAGTCTTCACTCAGTGCTTGCAGTAACTCCAGCTGTGACTTGTTAGTGATAACCTATTTAAAGAAGGATATCTTTAAGAATAAAGGGTGTGATTAGGAATCTTTGTCTGTTCATAGTTTCAGAAGGTTTCACTAGTTCATTGAAGGATCAACAATGATGAAAATAAAGTAAAAATTCATTAGTAGCACTTCTAAATCCAAAATTGCCACTAAACTGTCCTGAGCATGATATAGCACTAATTATACTTCAGGTAAGTTCTTACTGGTTAGTACTAAAAGCAAGACACAGGATATGTCACTTTGACAGCACAGGAAAGGGCTTCTTGCTGCAATTTATCTGTGTTGTTAAATGGTAAATGCTGATATGATCAGTTATTAAACAATATACTCTGTAAAAAAGGAATTGGTATATGAGAGATTTGTGAAAGAATTACAAGCTTCCTTTTTGTTTTTAAAGAATAGTGAAATTAATGTGGAATTAGACTTAAAAAATAGGCTATATGCCTGTATTATTTAAGTCAGTAGTTCGAATTGTATTGGTGGTATTACATCTTAAGTCATGTATTAAGTTACCTCCAGATAGCTTTATAGTTCAATTGAAAAGAGCATATTCTTTAAGACAAAACATTATTTAGAGTATCAAAAGGAAAAGACTTCAGCTTTCTACTTAAACAGAATCTAGACACAGTTAATACTTGTGTATCAGATTTCATTTCACCAATATTTTTTTCAAAGGAAAAGCGAAGTTTTCTTAATCAGTTCTAACAATTTATTAATTTAAAATAATAAACATTTATTAGTAGCTAAATAAAACTGGAGGGCACATTTCTCATTGGAGCTTTAGAGCATGTTATCAACCTTTGTGTTATCTGTAACCCTCTATCAAAATTAACTGCTTTAATTATTTTGGATGAAAAGTCTTGCTACACTTCCCAGACATTCTGTGTCCTCTTTCTTTCATCAGTGATATGTCATGAATAAAAGAAGCAAAGAAAAGAACTGTAACCCTACAATAAAACACTTACATTATGCTATACCTTTCAGGGGCCTTTCCATGATACTGATGAAGTATTTTGGCAGCGCCACAAGCCTTTGGAACCAACCTTGCACATGGCAGCATTCATCAGTTCACCACTGGACAAGGCTAGAAAGGAAATGAAAAGGGAGGACTGGGGAAACTGTATACATGACAAAGAGTAAGTTCTTGGTTTTTTTTCTCATATTGTTTTGAGACTTTTTTCTTTATTCTGTTGCTTTCAGAAACCTTTCATGCCTGACAAAATTAAATGTCAAACCTGACAGCTTACTAGTAAACATTCTATGTACATCCTTCTAAATTCTATGTCCTTAGATTATAAACTGCTCAGGGCAGAGACCCTATCTTGTAATTGTGTGCCATGTGCCATCTGTATCTATGAATCTGTAGAAGAACTTGTAATAGTAATAATATGGGATGCAACAGATGGGTTTCATGGGAAATAAGAAAACAAATGCAAATTCTGCTTTTACCACATGCACCTTGCTGAGGGAAAAATACTGGTTGGTCTTCATATTCAGTGAGTTAACAGATTATATGAGGGAAAAATGGTGCTGCGTGCCAAAGAGACTTGCTTTCTCTCCCAGGAGGTTAACAAAGCTCACATGGAAGGGGCAGGAGCATATGTTGAACATGTTAGAACATGTAATCATTTGCAAAACTCTATTCATCTTTGAAACAGTTTGGTTTCCTAAGCCATAGCATCTGTAATAGTGTCAGGCAGACCAGTTCTTTAGTGTACAATCCCAAATACAGACATAATTCATTCCAAAAGATTTAAGGCTTCTGTCCCAAGAGATTTAAGGCTATTGACAAAATATTTCCAATTCTTTTCTCGTAATGATGGAACTCTCTTGTTCACTCATAATAAAGGCCTGTTAAGTCACTTGCACTGGGTTTATCATTAATTAGAAAAAATTGATGTTTTGTCAATTTTTCCCTTGAATACACTGCTCTTGGCAATCCTCTGGCACTTTAATACTGGAATTCAGGACAGAAAGGAATCACTTTTCCTCACTATCAGCTTGTGACCCACTGATTCATTGAAAGACAATGCTTTACTGTCTTTGATCTGTTTCAAATTTTTCCATCAGCTCCCATGTTCCTATGTGTCACGACTAAGACTTAAGAATGCCAGAATCAATTACATTTGCGTGGTTTGGCTTTTCTAGTTTTATTGTTGGATCATTTTACTGATTTAATATTAACTTTAAATAAAAAGAAAAAAAAAATCTTAGTTTGGCTTCTTTTCCACATTTAGGCAATATTATTCTTTATATTTGGTGCAAAAACATGAGATCTAGTACCTTCTATTCCTTTGGTAACAAAACCATAACTGAGTTAAGTTACAAGTAAAAATATACTTCTGGTTTCTGCTCCTCTTTGTGTTCTTTATTGTCTGATGCATTCAAAGTCAAGATGGATGATGTTCTTCATTTAAAGGCATGACTATAATGCCCAGTCTTTATTTGATCAGGTTTATCCCAGACACTACTGGGCCAACAGTGTCAGAAGGTCAGATCTTGTAATAAATATTTTCTGGCTCTCTTCAGTGAGTGAATTGTGAAGCTTTGGTCTTGTACAGTTAAAATTTGGAGCCTCCAACTTAGATATTAATTGACATGGAGTCTTTATTTACGTTATCAGTAAGGAAGCATTTAGAGCCATCCTTAATGCACAGAAGCAATGTCCTAACACCAGTGATGCTCAGCTTCATGCATGCTAAATATCTAGTGTATTATACATTTTCAGGCTGTGATCATTCTGTCTCTGGTTCATTTTCAACCAACCATGCAAGGATCACATCTGTAACCTTGAAAAGGTGATGACAGAGTTGCAGGTCATCATCAAGACTTAAGCTCTCTAGTGATGCTGCAGCTGCTGTGTGGGATGCTGGTCTCCAGGGAGAAGTTTGCAAAGGGTTACTCAGATTCTGCAGTAGCTTTTTTTCCTCACCAGCATCTATTATAAATTGAAAAAATTCTGTCGCTTTCTATGTAATTATGTACTTTGGCTTTGGGACCGTGTTTCTTCCTGGTAGTGCTTCCTATGCTGACTGTTGTTCTGTTTTAGAAAATAAGGAGGGAATGAGCAGAAGTATGTGGCATTTGTTGGGAAAGCTTGTGTTTGCATAAGATGAAATCCTGAACACTGTGTGATATATTTTGAGATAGACAAATTGTCAGTGTATACCTGCAATTTCCAACAAAATTCATGATTCCCACCTGCCTCTGATTATCAGGGTTCTTTAAAGCAGAAATATTTTCTCTAAGTGTTTCAAGCTCTGAGAAACTTATTGCTTCTGATATAATGCAGGAATAATTGACAAAGCTGTGGGAGAGTTTGTGACAGGCAGAAGCACTACCAATGACAGCAAGAGAGAATGTTGTGCTTCCTTAAAGCAACTGCTGGAATTTCCTATAGAGCAACTGAGTAATCTACCCTAATAAGAATGATTCCTTTTTTTCTTGTAATTGAAGCTGTTACTGCCTTATTGTGCTATTTTTCATACAAATGAAGTGATTTCCCCTCCGCTTGGGTAGGAATGACAATTGTACTCCTTTGGGATAAACTTTGAGACAGCAACTGCTGGATCTAGCAGATTTAGATCACTAAGCATGAAAATTTCTATATTCAGTTGTATGCAGCTGCACGCTGGACTAAAAAAAGTAAATTATTTTCATTAACTTTTCTAAAATCTGTCTCACATAGTATGCCTCATACTTCAAAGTATACCATTAAATATCTTTAGAAAGTCAGCATACATCACAACAAGTTGCAGTGTGGTGGTAGAATAGGGATAAATCAACAGTAGGGATAAACCAGCTGAGGCTTCCTGATTTACCGTAGTCTTCTGGTGTGACATTAGGCAAGCCATCTCAGCTTGGAGATAGCCAAGCCAGTCCTGTACGCACTGGTAAGCTTGTGTGCAGCAGAGTGTAATGTTTGCACATCCTGCCTCTCATGTGCTCTGTGAACACTGCAGGAGAATGTTTTCCTTTAGAACCAGTTAGGGGCTTCTGTGCTACGCAATGCTGTTCACAAAAGATGCACTTATTGAGAAGTTAGTGATATAAATAAGCTCTATACTTAGAGAGCATCAGTGTTATGAGCTGCCTGGTATTAATGGCAATAACATTTAAAAATCAGGGCACTTCAGTAAGATTTAAGAGATTAAAAACTCCTTTTATTTCTACATTTGTAAGATCTTTTCCTGTATTTCTGATTTAGCTGTAGTGAAAATGGCTTCTACATTTAAAGTCATACAAATATAGCACATCTGAAAACTTTCTTCATATGCTTTGCAGCTTCAGCAATTTGCATATTTTCCGGTCTGTCATTGTATTGTGATAAACAGGGATTATCATATATTTTCAGATAATGTTTTCGTAACAATTCAACTTCTATTTGTGACTCTTCCATTTATTTTAATTACTAGCACAGTGTGCAACATTTATTAATCAGCAGAGTCTTTTTAAGTTAAAATACTAAATTAGCTAACCCCATTAACACAGAATACTCCAAACAAGCAGTAATAGGAGAGGTAGTTACTGTGCAAATTGTATTATACATGCGGGTGCTCTAGGGCACAGTTAAGCATGATTACCCTCTTTTGATCCAGTATTCCTCTGCTTCTTCCAGCTAATTTCCACTGGAAATTTACAAAGTAGTGCCTTCATTTTACCATCTTAATTTTTCTAATGAAGTTCTGGTACTTTATAACACTGGGGATGCAGATAATAAGTCTGTGCATAATTAAGAAGTTCCAGAATTTACTACAGAAGAGATCTTTTGTTTCCTGCAGGAACTAGTCTATGTTTTTTCTTTGTCACTTTACATTATTGCAGACAGGAGTTAAACAAAAAAGTCGGGCAATGCTTAGATTTACTGATTTTAGGATAAAAGTGATTGATAGTTGATTAAAAAGTATGCAGTTAGTATATTGCTGTGGACAATATGTTTAATAATGCACCCAAAATAAGTTTCTTATGGCAAGATACTACAGTAAAGGTAATCTGACTAAATATGTTAAACAAAATATTCTGTCTTTATTTTTATGAATAACATTTTGATTTTAATATGCACTTATTAAGAACTAAATCATGGCTGTGCTGCTGCAGTTGTTTTGCATTGGAAAACCATTGTATTTCTTCCTTTGTTCCCTGAATGATAAGATAGACATTGTTGGATTTGATGATGAAATTACTTCAGGTATAACGCAAATTTGAAAGCTTAAAAATAATTTAATGTTTTATTTAAAGAAAATAAATTATAAAAGAGTGACAGCTTTCTGATAGAGAGGCACAGTTTGTTTGAAGCTAATTGTTCATGGTCTTCTTCAAAGTGAGGTAAAACTGTTTTATTTGAATTAGGTCAACACAACAAGGAATTGAATTGCTACCGTATAGAACCACAATTTGACACCACTATTGTGCATCTAAAGTTAAGATTTTGGTAGCATTTTTACTACTGAAATACAAAACTGCACAGTGCATACAAATATTATGAAAGTTTGAAAAAATACATAAGCAGAATATTCCTTCTAATTCAGTGGTTTTAATATTTCTTATTGTGTCCTGGTAGTGCAGCATGTATGGCAGTCTGTCAGGAGATCCAGTTCTTTCTCAGAAGGCTGGGTAAAGTCTGAAGCATTTCTGGTATCAAGATTGCCTGTTTGGCCTGATAAACTGCTGGGATTTTGCCTCTTAGGCAGATCCAGAGAATATGCTGAAGGTCCACTCTGTTTTTTTGCCAGTGTTTAAATTCAAGAACAGGTTAATGCCTCTGACCTGTGTCCTATTGGTAGCATTCAGCTTTGGGATGTTGCCACCAAGCAGTAAACGATGGACCTGACAAATCCTCCTTCCTGTTTGTGCTGCTGCTGCCTCGTCTCACATTGTCATAGATAGAGCCCAGTACCTACTGCTGCTTCTATCATCTTAGTCAATCTAATTGGGAATTCTACAGTGTCCACAAAGCTTCTTACACCTCCTGTCACAATAGTGAGAGTACAACAAAAGAGACAGAAAGGAGGGGACAAATGGCAGGTGAAGCATGCAGGAGGAAAGATCATGAGGAGGTAAAAATGTGGGGAAAAGAAGGATTAGAAAGGTGAAATTAATCATAATGAATAGTAGCAGGGAGGTGCAGGATAGGATGAGTGAAGGGAGAGATATTTGTCAACAATAAATATCAAGAGTGTCTTTCAAATTTCAAGTACACACCACTAGCAACTGTCAGCTCCAGGACTGGCTACTAAGTCAAGGCTTCTAGATCTTTTTATGCTTATAAGGTTCAACATAGTGTGGACTTGGCAACCATACAGCTGGCCTTCATTACCAGTGACTGCCAGCTTTGGTCTGGTGCTCCCTCAGGTTATCTATGTGTAATACTGCTGTTTGTAGAACCCGAGGCAATTTCCAATTTTTAGTTCCAGCTCTTTCCCTCTGTCTTGAATGTATTCTTTGGCATATCTCTCACTCAAGCTTTTGTCATGGGTGAAATGAAATAATATTTCAGTTCTAAATTTATTTCTTGTTCAGCTCACATTAAATCATCAACTTTTGGAAAGACTCAGCTTACGCTATGTTTTATGGCATAATAGAATGCCAGTATGAAATTTAATTCTTCTTTGATCCTACTACTACTATCTCTGTCATATTTACTGAAAACCTTCCAGGATTTCTGAATTTGCATGTAAACCACAAGGAAAGGCTGAAACAGATGTAAGAATCCTGAGAGTGAGCTTTTTGAGGAAAAAATTATTGAGGTCTAAATTTGTGTGCACCATACGATTGTCTGGATTTAATTTTCTTCTCCTTCCATCACTCTCTTCTGTCACATTCAGAGCACATAATGTCATTAATTTGGGGAAAAGCTGTGTCAGGTGTATATATAGAGCTACAGAACACAATACCATTATTGAAGTGTTTTGCAGTGCTATTGCTTTTTACTATTATTATTGGTTGTGGGGGTATAATGACTTTTGTATGACTCCCATTAATTTGGTTGGACTACTTAACACAAAAAATTGTTTTAATGTTCTTTTTAATTACTTATTCAGATAGAGTAATGTGAATTCTTAGTTGCTTTAGACAGACAGTGAATTTGCAAGCATGTGATCCTTTCTTGTAGTTAGATTGTTAACACTATAATGATCTGCCCACCTGGCTCCAACAGCAGAATTATAGACAGGATTAAAGACAGAAAGTTTCTACTTCGGGCTACCTTATACCATTATTACCTATTATATTTTTAGTTATTTCAATTTTAATATTTTTTATTGTTCAATGTTCTTAATCAGAAATTCATAGTTGAGTTAATTTTTCTTTTACTCAGCCATAGACGTACATTCCAGTCTGTATGGCGCATGCTCCTCTTAATGATCTTAGAAGAAATAATGCAGAAGATCACATTTATGGCTAAACTACATGTAGAACATGCTGTTAGTTGTGTCTTAAAGTGCTACAGTGTATGTATACTTTTGTTTGGAGTCGTGTAGATTACTGTGACCATTCTTTTGTCGCAAAGACAGATTAACTGATCCAAAATAAAATCAAAACCTCTATGTAGGAAATTTTATAGGGAAAGCTATAATAATTCACTTTATCTTTTACTTTTTTTTTTTTTTTTTTGCCATTTTGTATATAAATTTTACGGATATAGCATTCATGTTAAATTATGAGTACAATGGCTCAGCTTCATTCTGTGCATACATGGGCAAATCCCTAAATGGCTAGCCTTGTCTTCTCAGCTATCCAATCCCCTGAGAAAGCCAATTTTCTTTCATGTCTGAACAAAAGAAAAATGTACTATTAAAATGCAATTCAGAAGTGATAAAAACTGCAAGTGGAGCAGCCGCCTCACAGCACCTTCAATGTATTCTCTGGGACACTGGGGCCACATTAATTTTTGTGTGTGTGTGACGTCCATCCCACGTGCAAATTAGCATTACAAGTAGCATAATCTGTCTTATGTGAGAGTGTGCTTTCCCTTGAGTATACACATGCTACTCTAGCTTTGTGTAATTTAAAAGCCTGCTAACTCAGTGTTTTTCTTTCACTAACTTTACATACTATTTGTTTGTGGTACCTCGTGGATTAAATTGATGTAGCTGGCAAGATCCTAGACCTGTTTCTTTTTATGAAGTGGAAAGAAAGAAATGTAATTTAAGCAAACAAACACTTAAACAGTTGCTGATGGATCAGTTAGTCCAAAAAAAATGATTTTCTGAGTCTGTATCAGCTGAGAGACAAAGAAATGTATTTTAATCCCTATCTTATCAAAAACTTATTTGACTGTGTAACTCTCATAGGGATTCTGGATTCTGAAAAGCTTTCAACTAGGAAAAGGTTTTGCTTAACTATGCCTGTTGTCATTGCAGTTAAAGCGATGTGTTAAACTTCTGAAGCGTATACTTCTAATTTTACTGCATAATATTTTTTCCTGCACTTGTAGAATAAAGAATGCATGCTGCTTTTTCAGAATACCAGCAATTACAGCTGGTTTTACTTTATATTAAAATGTAGGTTTTTGCTTTTGTGACTCTCTTGCAAGCTGAAATAGGTGGAGCTAAGACATCTTTGTAGGGTCTTTTGCAGATCCTATACATACAAGAGATTTTTCACCTTCCTCCATACCATTTGCTGTGGAATCTATCTAGAAAACCTGCAGTTGTCCTTAAGAGTTAGGGGCATCCCTCTGAAAAACTGTTCCATGACCAATGCAGGTAGCTGGAGCTTCATTGTTCTGTGGCCCTATGTAAGCAGAGAGTCTGTCATCAGTATGACCAAAGGTGAAGGCATCAGGTTCCAAAACATTGCTAATTAGGACAGCATTATAACTTGTGAATGAAGTACACAATTTGTGAGTTCAGAAGAAATAATTGCTTTGTGGTCTGCCAATATATGAAAGTCATCAGTACTACTTGTATAAGTTTCTGTTCTGCTAAATGACTGTACTGTTCATTTAGCTTTGATTAACAGATATCAAATCATGCATATCTAGTTTAAGGTACAAGTGAACCAAGTTACATGTTTTTACAGAAAGTCTTCTTTTTATACCAAGGAAAGTCTGTATCTCTTTGCTCCAAATTTAATTTAGAATCAGCTATAGGAGAAATTGCAGCAATCCTCTCACAATAAAGTGTTCACAAAACATGTAGATGAGGCCCTCACTGATACACTTTAGTGGTGTTCTTGGCGGTCTTGGGGTAACTGTGGGACTTGATGATCTTAAAGGTCTTTTCCAACCTAGTTGGTTGTATGATTCTGTGATTCTAATATCAATGGGGAACATTAAGAATGTAGTTGAAAGTAGCCGGAAGATATGTTCACATCACCTCCTGTAGCACTGCTATCTATGATTTACATCATAGTGTTGCATCTAGAGTAGAGCATAATTGATTTTAAAATATTCTTGCTTTTCAGATTTCTGCCGTTTTCTTCGTATAACAAAGATAAGAAGTATGACCCATTGATTCATAGGTCAGGCAAATATGGCCATGAAGGATATGGAACTAAACACTTCCGAGAACAAAATCCGGAGAAGTGGATTGCAGACAAGGTAAGTCACTGCAAAAATTAAAGTATAGCTCACTTTTTTAGATTGTTTTCATATTAGAACTCTGTGAATTTGAGCCTCATCCAGAGATTATGGAATTCGATGGGAATCTTTCTAGCATGTTATAAAATCACACACAGCTGATATGATGAGATTTTGGGTTTCTTCAACTCTTTTTCCGGTAAGTGTGATTTGAATTCTGCATCTGCATGATAAGCATTTAAAAGCCTGATTGAATACAGCATTGGTTATGTAAGTTTTGCAAAGTTTTGTTCTGTCTGTGCTGCCTTTTCTGAGAGATTTTTCTCTCCCTGTAAGTAAGATTGCATATTTACTCTTGCATATTAGGATAAACCTTCAGAAAATGATGACAAAACCTCATTAATAACAACAAAAAAGCAAAAAACTTGCATTCTTTGTAAAATTCTAAAAATTACTGAACAGTCATGTTTTATTCTAAGATAGTCTCGTTAAATTGCCTGCTTTGTTAGGGGCATCTCATATATTTCTGGTTTTGTAATTCTATGAGAGCTAATTTCCTCAGAACATGTTCTAACATGAAATGACATTTTATGGGAGACCTCATAGCAGCCTTCCAGTATCTGAAGGGGGCCTATAGCGATGCCGGGGAGGGACTCCTCATTAGGGACTGTAGTGATAGGACAAGGGGTAATGGGTTCAAACTTAAACAGGGGAAGTTTAGATTGGATATAAGGAAGAAATTCTTTGCTGTAACAGTGGTGAGGCACTGGAACGGGATGCCAAGGAAGCTGTGAATGCTCCATCGCTTGCGGTGTTCAAGGCCAGGTTGGACATAGCCTTGGGTGCCATGGTTTAGTGTGAGGTGTTCCTGCCCATGGCAGGGGGGTTGGAATTGGATGATCTTAAGGTCCTTTCCAACCCTAACTATTCTATGATTCTATGAGTCTATGTGTTTGTGTAATGCTTGCTTTACTTCCACTTTTATTTCATATCATAACCTCACTAACATTTCCCAGTACAAGAAAGATAATGGAGTTGGTTGAGAGTGAACCACAGAGCCACAAAGAAAGTCAAATGACTGGAGAATCTTTTGTAGGAAGAAAGGCTGAGAGAGATGGAACTCTTCAGTTTGGAGACATCCAATGGGAGATCTTACTAGTGTGTGTAAACACCTGATAGGAGGGAATGAAGCAGAGGGTGCCAGATTTCTCTCAGACTCAGTAGTGTCCAGTGACAGGACAAGAGACAGTGGACACAAACTGAAATGCATGAATTCTACCTGATTTTTACTGTGAACCTGAGCACAGGTTGGCCAACGAGGCTGTGGAATCTCCATCCTCGGAGGTATTCAAAATGCTAGTGGATATGGTCCTCAAAATGAGTTCTAGCTGAGTAGGGGGTTGGACTAGATCATCTCAAGAGGTCACTTCCAACCTATATAATTCTGGAATTGTGTAAGATGTGATTACTTATTCCCCTGAAAGTAACTGAACCTGTGGAAACAAGAAGTTCCAATGAATCTTATTTTGAGAAGTAATGTTTCTTAGAAGAATTCTTTATAAAAACTTGAAAAATTATCTCAGAGTAAAATCTTGGTATTTTAACACACATTAATTAAATCTCATTGCAAATAAAGGCCCAGAGATCAAAATTCAAACAAAAAGATGTGACTTTGTCTTTCAAAAGCAATGAGTGGAGGATATGACTGGCTGGACTTCCACAGCAGAAGTATGATATATAAAAATGATCTAAAAGTCTCACTGGTGGTACTGATCTTGTCCTGTAAAAACTCTTACTTTTCCAGTTCTTGATCAGGTTCAGATGATGATACCAAACAATGTAAATATATTGAATATCATATCTCATATATATAACATTATATAAAATATGAGCTTAGCTGAAACTGCTGAACTCTGCATTAACTCAACATGACATACAGCCTTCCAACCCAATTCTAAATCAATATGACCCTTTCATTAGGAGCTGCTTACCCAAAGAGGGAGAGAAAAGAGCTGGTTTGACCTACCTGCTGCTTTAATGGTCATTATCATCAGAAAAAAACCAACAACCAAAAAAACCACACTCCCAAAAGCCAAAACAAAACCAAATCTGAACCTCTTTACTACATTTTAATGGAAAAATGTCCTGTGGCCAGGTTGGAGGTCGTACTTCCATTACTGTCAAATTTGCAAGAAGTCTTGGTCACTTTCTTATTTCTCAGCTGTGTTCAAACTTTGCAGTTATCAGTGCTATGAACAAAATTATCCTGTTCTAATGAATCAAAAGGCTAAATGGCATGTATCAAAATATTACCCCCCAACATTTTTGCTTAGCACTTTGTCGGCTAAACACAGCCCTCCTTTGAAATCCCTATGAGGTGATATTTTTGTGGATGAAACTTCTATTAAAACCTGAAAAGCTGACAACCCTGCTGCAGCATATATTCAGCTTCTGACAGTATTATACTTGAGAAGTTTCTCTTATCACTGCTGGTAAGGCAAACTACTGTGTAAGTTTTTCCAAGGAGTCAGATCAGTTGTTATTGTATCAGTGACCCTTCTGAGCTGCTATGAGCTGGCTATTTTTAAACTGCATATAAAAACATTACGCTGTGTGTGTTTATGAGCATGTCCTAGTTGTATTTTCCTGAGGTTTTCATGTGTTTATAAGTATGCATTTTAATTCAAGTCACAAAAAGATTAGTATGTAAATTATATAATTACTTTAGAAGCAAAATGAACAACAAAGCAAAATATTGCCTTGTTATATTTCTTCTGGAAAATGAAAGGGTATTAGCATAAACTTCGTCTAAACATTATAATTACCATATCTATGTAAGGCAAAGTTAATAGTTCTTCTTTTCATCTAGTTATAATCTGACAAATTTTATCTCATTCACTTTACATTTCAAAGAAGTTTGAGTGAAGGGAAAAACTGTTATATTCTAGTTCTTCATTAAAAATAAACAAGAAATAGAAAAGTTATACTTCTGAAGGGGTCCTACAAGGGTGCTGGAGAAGGACTCTTCATCATGGACTGTAGCAATAGGACAAGGGGCAATGGGTTTAAACTCAAACAGGGGAGATTTAAGTTAGATATAACAAAGAAATTCCTCCCTGTGAGGGTGCTGAGGCGCTGGCACAGGGTGCCCAGAGAAGCTATGGCTGCCCCATCCCTGGCAGTGTTCTAGACCAGGTTGGAAGGGGCTTGGAGCAACCTGGTCTAGTGGAAAGTGTCCCTGCTTGTGGGACGGGGTTGGAACTGGATCAGCTTTAAGGTCCTTTGAAATCCAAACCTTTCTATGATTCTATGTGAAACTGAACCTAGTTAGTTTACCCAGTTGTAAATCACTACAAAAATAAAAATGATTGCATGTTTAAAGGTGAATATTATATGTCGAAATGCAGTGGAATGCATTTGATAGAATTTATGTTAGAAGTATCAATATAAAAAAATTACCAATCACTATGAATTTAATCTACATCAATAGGTTCCAATGTAGCTGGACAGTCAAGGGATCAAATAAGCTAACTATAATCTCTGAGTTGTCAAAACACTCACATATGTTCATATTTACTGAGGCAGAAATTATAGCTTACAGCTTTGAATCAGTATTGGAATTAGTTTGCATATGCATTTGAAAAAAATGACTTTAATGGCAGCATTTAATGTTTTCTTGTTTGCAAAATTCAGGAAGTGACATTTTAAGGTTTTTTCTTCCTGGCAGATTCTTTCCTCTAATGCCTTATTATAGGTGCATTACAGTACAAGTGCATCACTGTTTCATTATTTGCACAGGCATTTTGGCCCTAAACAGAATTTTATTATCTAAAAAGCATAAAAATACCCAGTACTTCAAAGAATTAATTTAGAGAACCTAAGCATTTTGCACAGAACATAAAGTTGACCTTTACCGTCTACAGCTTTTGGAATGGAGTGGGATGTGGAACACATCATAGATTTAATGTGGCACAACACTGTCTGCAGAAACTTGGGTGGGACTGTGACTGCCTGCTCATTGCACCCAATGAATCTGCTGTCACCAGCATCCTGATAATAATGAACATTCAGCTTAATGACCGTGATTATGATTATCATAATTGATGTGCAAGTGCAGTGTGTGGGAATCATTACAGCTGAACTGTACAGCAGAGAAACATGCTTTAGTTATGGATAATTTTACTTTTATGCATTGATTGGGATAAAATATGCTTTTCAAGTTCAACAGGCTGGCTTGCTATAATTTTAGGAAGATTTCTACATGTAGGAATTGATGATTATGAGCTTCCTGCAAAATAGTCATTCTAGCTGTTTGTTTGGAATTGTTTCATTCCATTAATAATGGCAAATAATTAAATAATTAGACATTGTTGAGAGGAGATCACTTATAGGCTACTGCCAGCATTAATCAGATATGAAGTTTAGATATTTGATTGTCATGTCCTTGCCTATGCAAGGAAAAATAGCCCTTGTAATTCCCCACCAACACAATACTCTATTTTTGATGCAGCTGTAGAAATGGTGCTGTAGTCAACACTACTGGCATTTTCATACTGCGTCTTGTAGCCATTAGAGTAGGCAATAGTTGATCGTTATATAGATTATATCACCTCCATCTTTGTCACCAGAGGCAGAGAATAATAAGCAAGTGGTCTCTGAAACTGGGTAACAAAATTGGCTTAAAATCACATTTGCAAATTCCACTTTGAGTTATTTATTTATTTTTAGTAAATGTCATAATGTACTGTTGAGAAGGAGGTGTACTAAGAAGGCAGAAGAATGTCACATCCAAGGGTGGAAACACCAGGCATTACCTGTCATTCAGAGGACTAGAATGAACTGCCTCTCACAGTAAGATGCCCCCATTCAGTCTTCCAGGAAAGCAAATCTCGATTTCAACTTTTGACAGTTGACATGATGATCTTTCTAGATTCCTTCCTGAATGACTGTGTTATATTTACAGAAATACATTTTGTTATGAAGATCACTTTCAGAGCTCCCACTGGAAAACTTCTGAAGCTGTAGATTGTTTCCAGAGAAACAATCCTTAAGATCACCACTGCTGGTCTGCCTTTGGAAATTACTACTCTAGATATATGTAATGCAAGTAATTATTAACTACCAGCAATATTTCAGTTTATTTTCTTAGGTGTAGAAGGAAAAATACACCGTGAAGCAAATTAAAATACTGTCCTGGCTTCAGCAGTAGCAGTCATTTTTTCTCCTTAGTAGCTGGTGCAGTGCTGTGTTTTTGACTTTTGGCCTAGGAACTGTGCTGATAACACCGATGTTTTCAGTTGCTACTCAGTAATGTTTGGTCTGACCAAGCACTTTCTGAGTCTCATGCTGTGACAGGGAGGAGGGGAACCCCAGAGGACACAGGGACAGGACACCTGACCCAAACTAACCAAAGAGGTATTCCATACCACAGCACGTCATGCCCAGGATGTAAAAACTGGGGGCAGGGACCTGAAAGCGAGGGTTCACTGCTCAGTCGGGCTGGGTATCTGTTGGCGGGTGGTGAGCGATTGTATTTTCTTCCCTTGTTGTTTCCCTGGTCATTATTATTATTGGTGGCGGCGGCAGTGGTTTGTGTTATACCTTAGTTACTGGGCTCTTCTTATCTCAACCCGTGTGAGTTACATTCTTTCAGTTCTCCCCCCCTGGGAGCTGGGGGGAAGAAAGAGGGGGGAGGGAGTGAGTGAACTGCATGAGTTACAGGTAGGTTTTAACCACAACGAACATATAAAGTGTATCCCTGGCTTCTGTTCAAATAAATGCTGAAAAGAATCTGTGGATAACTTCAAGGCTGAAAGGAAAGGCTGACAAAACCTTTTTGTGAAGGTTACTGATGAGTTACAGGGTCTGATTTTGAAGGAATACTATAAAGTAGTGGCTGAGAGGAGTCAAGCCATTCAGTTATTTGCATAAGAAAAGATACTGCCACCACTTGTCTGATCAAATCCATTCCTAGTGGTTATTTGTGAGGGTTTGTGGGCAACTAGTAGAATGTTTTCTAAAACATGATTTTCAGTTCTGTAATTTCTCAATTGGAAAATGCAGTCCCTTGATGATGATCCAAGGCTTTGAAGAATAAATTGATTTGAAAGAGAAAATTAGATGGTACTTATTATACTGTCTAACTAGCAATCCTGTGTCATTTGTCTGCTGGATGATGTCTTGGTTTGACTACCTTCCTCATTTCATAATGTAACTTGTATGGTCGTGGCATAAAATATAATCTTGCTTTTTAGTAAGAGCTAACTTCAACCAATATTTCCTTGAGGGAGATATATGTTTGCTTTAACTTTCTATATAATTCCCATTGGATACATTGCTTAAACATTTTAAAGTCTCTTGTTTAATCACAAATACTTCAGGAATAGAGTATCTTAACCAATTCCTTTAACACTTGCTCAGAGTACAGCACAGTATCTTGTAGCAGAGCTTTTACTGCAAAAAAAAATCAGCTGAGCTGGAAGTGACAGAGTTTGAAGTTACATCTATAGTTTCTAGGTGTTCACTTTTTGGTTATCATTTTGTTTTCTGGAAATGAAAATCCTCACACTAAACTGGGAAGTGGTTGGCCTTTTGTTGGCAGTTTTGGATAGACTGTTCATCATTCTTGGAATTAAGGTTATATATCTGCCAAACATAACGTATTTCAATTTGATTTAATTTGCAATAATATTGAATTAAAAAGGCTATATTTTGAAGTCACTTAAAAATCTTTGTGGAACATATCTGCAAAAGCAAGCTGCTTAGTATTTGATACTACTCATCCAGACCTTGTTTGTTCTGGTTAACTGGAGTTGAAATGAAAGCACTTATCATTGGCAACTGAATAACCTGCTCTTTTGAAGTGTAACTTGTTAGGTATGAGAATCTCAAACTTAGGGGGGAAAAAAGATAAAAGGAAAAAGAGAAACAATAAAAACATAGCACATTAACAGACTTTGTACACTAATGTGAAGCTGCTTGATTGAGCAGTGTAGTGTCAACCATGTCTTTCTTCTAATGCTAAAGGAAATGCACATAGACAGAGTGACAATCAGAGAACAGCCTCCCATCAGCTGTAATTAATCTTTTAGTTAACAGAGACTAGAAAAGCTTCTCATCAGCCTCTTCTGAAGTCTGAGGCACCCTGTTTTTTGATGTTTGCATTCTGAGTAAAATTGTCCCCACCAGTTCTAACAAATTGAAACACCAGGCTAATTATGGCAGCTAATGAAGTGTGTGGAATGGTCACAGCTTGTCGTGAAAGTGTTCCTTCAGCTCAGATTAGAGTTTCATCAATCACTTTTTTAAACTGATCCAGAATTGCTTCTGCCCAGTGCTTGGCATTTTTAATGCTGTTTCTGTAATTGTTTTTTTCCCCCAAAGCTTAGGCTGTTTTTTGAAATATTACATTCTCAGGACAGGACTTACAAACCCCAGTTTATAAAAAACCATTTCATTATCGCCTCTATCAGCTGATCAAGTGCTAGAAAGCTAATAAAAGAAGCAGAAATATAAAATTTGATATATTGCTTTTAATCCAGCTAAAGGTAGCAATAAAACATATACACATATATGTATATGAATCATTATTACTGTGGGCTGCATGTATACTGCAATCTCATGAGACATGGTTTGTGGGTTGGATGGTTCAAATCCCACTGAAAGACCTAAATGAAATGAATGAGTTGGTCTTAGCTTATTTGCTAGTGGATTGTGGTCCTCCATATATCACTCAAAGAGTTTGGCATGATTTGTAGTTTTTGCAGATGCCCAAGCTTTTGGCAGGAGGAAGACCATGCTATTTAAAGAATTTCCACACTTCAGGTCAAACCCAAAGTCCTCAGAGAAGTATGGGAAACTTTACGGTATAGCTTATATTGCTCCTACCCTGTCAATGAATAAATTAGCATATAAAACATTGTAAAACCTCCTAGTTCCTGTTCATTTATAGAATATAGTAATTCTCAGCTATAAATTGAAAGTTCTGCTTAGACACTAAAGGCATAGACATTAAAGAAAGTCTGAGTCTAAATTCTTTCCTCAGCATGGACAACAGAGTGTCGAATTTAGTTTGGAAGTTATCCAGATGAAAAACAAAATAAACTTTTTCTTATATGCTACCATAGAATATGTTTGCACAAGTTGTTACATTTAGTATATGACACATATATTCATATCAGAAGCAAGACAGCATGATTTTAGGTCTTGAAGTGTTCAGTAACCTGTCTTTTCTTCTTTTGAACACTGTGCTGAATCTGAAATAATGTTTGGCTGTAAATATTGACCGTTTCTCATCCCTAGTTTCTCAGTCAGCAGCAGTTTGACAGAGCTAGCTTCATGTCAATGCCACAAATCTGTGGCATCTGAGTGAATAATCAGCGTTGCTGATGCTATTCCTGAACTATATCAAAGTACTAGTGGATCTACACAGGAGAAAAGTGTTACTGAAAAATGAAAAAAAACATGACACACAAAGAGGATATGTTATCATGTAGATAAAATAGCAATAGGGATTAGCCCAAGAGCTATTGTTCTAGTTTTATTGATTAGTGAACACTTGTGAGCACTGGATAGGAGATGAGTCGTTTTTCTAGTGTTAGCTGCTCTCCAAAGCAAGCTGCCTGCAAAATGAGAAAGGCCTTTTCCTGTTTAATCATTTCTATCTCTTCTGAAGGTAGTTTATATTTACAAACAGAAAACTGTTTTTCTCTGCATGTTTCATGGCTGCTAGGGCACACTGCTGACTCATGTTTACCTAGATGCGTGCCGGGACCCCCAGGTAGTGGAGCTGCTGCTACCTGTTAGCCTCCAGCCTGTTTTGTACGTGGGGTTAGTCTGAGCCAAGTGCACTTGTCCATACTCTGTTTTGTGAGGCTTTGTCAGGCCATTCCTTTAGCCTGTCTGCATCATGTAATAGTCCTCAAGTGTATCAGTGGCACCCATTATTTTGGTGTTGTCTATGAACTTGGTGAGAGTGCATTCCATCTCCCACCTCCTGACCACTGATGCAGATGTTAAACAAGATGTGTCCCAAGATAACACTTGAGGAAATACGTTTGTACCCAGGTTCTACTTAGAGTACCATTCATTGCTCCCCTTTGAACCTGATATTCCAGGCAGTTAGTACATCTACTAGTCTGCACATCTAGACGATAATATACCAACTTGGTTAAAAGGTTTCTCTGGGAGATAGTGTTGGAAGCCTTGCTAAAGCTGAGCTAGGCAGCATCCACTGTTCTCCTTTGATCTCCATATCTAGTAATTTTGTCACAGAAGGCAATCAGCTTTGAAAGCATCATCCGGAACAGTGTCAAAGCAGATGAAATCTAACCGGAGTACTGGTTTTGCTGCACATGCCAAATACAGCACAATCAACATGTTTTTTTGTCAATTCTATTTAGAATGTGATTGCAAATTCTTTTTCTTTTTTCTTTTTTTTTTTTTTTTTCCCCAGAGAGATGCAGCTTAACCTGATAAGATAAAACGTATTTTCGGTTGTGGATTTTAGCTCAGAATTTTCCCTCCTCAAATCCCAGTGGCATGATTTTGGCAAGTTAGATGTAGTTGCAACTTGATCTTGGCAGGTTAAACATTTTCTGGGTTTAGTCCAGCAGGTTAAAAGTGGTTCTGAGTTTGTTTTGGCAGTCAACACTTGGTGCTGGCTTATTTTCAGCTAGAAAGAGAATTTTATGGTTGAACAGTTTAGACAACGAAGGGGCAACTTATAAATGGCATAAGTCAAGATACTTATCCCTATGCGCATTATTTTCTAATACAAGTCCTGTTGCTAGCAGAGTGTGTGTGATGGGCAGGACAAGGATTTGGTTTAAAATGCAAGGACTATGATAGAAACATGTCATTTACTTTCTCATCAGATGCTTTTATGACTCTCTATTTTTCTGTACACAGGAATGTAATGTTAAGCATAGTTCCACCTTGGATTTGATAGAAGCTTCATAAAAAGGTTATGTATCAGTGTGTTTTCACACTTGACAATGTTATTCATACATCTTAAATAAATTAAGATTTGCATCTACGCCCCTGCAAGAAATAGATATTTGCCTGACAATAGCAAATAAACACCTCTTGAGATTCTGAATACCTACTGAACTATTTCGACTGCACTTTTGCTTTTTAGCCCAGATTCAGTAAAGTTCAAGGGTACCCAAGTATGAAATAGGTTGCGGAGAATTTCACATTGGTTTCTTAATTTAATTTACCTGTAAAAAAAAAAAGGCACATTAGTTGAAAAAAAAAAGAATATTCTCTTTGGCAACTTTGGTTCAAATATAGACATTCAAAACAGAATTTGGGTGCTGTCTTTAAAGCATTGCAAAGCTAGTACATGTTTGGGAGGAGGGACCAGACAGTGACTGGTGTGCGGATCGTCACTAAATGTAACAAATGAACTTAGAGGGTACATCTGGGAATTCCACCCTTCCTTCCCCTTGGGCAACCACAATGACTGTGGGATACTAAGTAAATGTAACAAATGCAAAATTGGACCATGAATCTTCATTGCTGGTTATATTGCACATCACAAAAACGACAGGCTAGTTTCAGATCTCAGGTTAATTTTAGAGAAGCAATACTACAAAAAAAGGTAATTCACTGGACTAAATCATTCCCCTTTTTCCTTTCCCCTTCCTTGGACAAAACTTCCATCAAAGCCAAGAGATGATTTGCCTTTGCATGTGAGAAAACACTGTAAGGATTGACTTGTAATCTTTAGTGAACACAACTATTGCAAAGTATCTGTTAGGTCATTTAGAAATACTTGTGTTCTCCATGTACTGTGGCTCAAACTATTGCACTCTCAAAAATATCTTTCTTTTCTGTCACATCATAGCTTAATTTGTGCAGCTGTGGAAGGGTACAGTGGAATATGTTTTTCTTCCTATGTCCAAACCGCTTCTAAGCAAGCAGGAGCAATGATAGGCTCTTTTCAAGGCTAGAACACATCTCCTACCTTGCACAGATGAGGACAAGAAGTTTTAGGGCTTGGCTTGTGTTCGCCAGTGTTCTCCAAAGCGCAGGTTATCACAGTTTTGCTGTTGAGCTAAGAAAGCAAACTTCAGTGAGCACAGATTAGTAGCAGAACACTTCCTTCTCAGAATACTACAGAAAGGGAGGAATAGAACTATGATTTCCATGTTAGACTGTCATAGAGGAGCACACACTGTTGTGCTGCTCATACTGGACCCTTCAAGCAGGATGTATCTAAACCCTTGTGATTATCGGATCAGTGGTTTTTCAAATTCATGAGCCATAATTAGAAATCTTTCATAATTTCCAGCAAGCACTGTTTTGAGTTTGGTTTCCTCATTTAGAATTCCAAAAGATGAAATGTGTCAGTGGTAGTTATAAATCACCATGAAAATTTAAGTGTAATAATAAAGAAATATTTGTTACACAAATTAAATAGCAATTAATGTTTTCTCTTTCTGTTTGGAAGATAGGCTATTAAAATAGTGTTGTTAGATTTCCTACTGTGAACATAATTTCCCCCTTTTTTTTTTTACAACACATTATCATAATGTCAATAAAAGACTAAAACTAAGAAGTAGAAAAAAACTTGCCTGATATAAGCATAACACAGAAGGTTATAAAGTTGCCTTTTATGATGGCTATACAATATCATTTTATTTTAAGATCTAATAGCAAGTTGATTCAAAGGGTAAGACTTGCACTTATGAAGTCATTAAAGCAAGCAGAAAATTGCCTTCTACCATAGTCACCCAGTCTTTTTAAATCAAAGAGTTTTATTGTTGCTGGTGATGTTTGCATTTGCAGGAGGTAATTAGGGAATGAGTTCGACATCATACTCAGAGCCCTCAAGCTTGTCAAGAAGAACCATAAACATCACTTCCCCAAAAAAAGGCAGGCAATTCAGCAAAGTGCAGAGAATAGAGCGGAACAGGATCATAGCATTTTAGGGGAGTTTGACCACTGCTGGTTTGATTCACAATATGGAGAAGCTCATAAAGTCTTCATAAAAGCATAGTTTTTTTTCACTGCACTTAAAAGAACAAAATTTAGAGGGTTTAGAATTGGTAGCAGTAGTAGGCAGGTAAAGGAGGAAATAAATAATGCCTCCTCATTCTTCTCTGCATTGTGTTGGCAAGCTGAGTAGAGGAAGGTGTATTTCTAACCCTGTCACCACAGCAGTGGTGACTTGTCCACTGTAGCGCAGGGAACTCTGATTAGGCATGGTTTTCCCTGGAAGTCAATACCTCTCCGCTGACACAATGAGATCCAGTCCCTAAGGCATGATCCAGGCTTTTATTATTATCTCTTACTCAAACGGGCTAGCTGACCCAATTGGTTAACACATTAGCTTTTCAGTTTTATAGCCTTAAGTCACAGCAGACCTACTCGTTGTTTTTGGATATTTCTCCATGGCAGAAAGCAAAATTGGCAGTCTGTGCCCACCAGCCACAAAAAGAGTTATGCCAAAACAACTGTGTCCTGAACTTTATGGCTAATTAGCTGTTGAAGCTATGCCCAAGAAATAGGCTCTGTTGCCCATGGGAAGAAGTGTGTAACCATTATTAATGTCCTAGCTCATATCTCTCAGTAGGTCTTATGAGTGGTGCTGCTTAAAGAGACTAAGTGTACAACAGGGAATTAAAAATTATAGTACGCCTTTCACTGACTGAAATATTGTAAACTTATTTCACTGGGGCCAGGATTGGTGTCAATGTATTTTGTGTGAAAAGTGCAATAGAAGCATTAGCATTTGACAGCCCTGGTTGAAATAAGTGAAATTAATGGAGCTCTTTTCATATACGACAAGGCCATGGCACCCCTTTCATGCTGCTTACAGTCAGAGAAAAGTCAATACTTTTTTATTACTTGATGCTGACCTACATTCTGCACTACAAGTGCCAGGCCCACTAATTGGTTTCAGTTGTGAGAAAAGTTTGCCCCAAAGAAACACTGGAGCTGATAAATCAATCTTTTTTAGGGTAGCTTAGTGGGTTTTGAGCACTTAAAATGACATTTGTGTTGTATTGACAGAATGCGTTGTTACACTGATTTTGTCATGTCAGAAGGCCCTGTACCAGTTGGAAGTATTGTTAACCGGTATTGATAAATCTGCTGAGAATAAAAGTTAGCTGGATCAACATTTTACTTGTGTAACAGCTTGCCATCTCTGTTTTGCTTCCTTGTTAGGGCCCTCCATGGCTATTAATAGGTCAGGAGGCTTCCCATGACAGCTCAATTTCAAACTTTTATTTCACTATTACAAGCATTAGGATCATAGGACATACTAAAATCTAACCACTTGGTATTAAGCAGAGGGGATTGTGGACTACGGCTGTACAGTGACACTTTGCAGTACTGTCTGGTTTTCAAATGAAATAGCATGAAGATAGGATTATAGCAGCTGTGCCCACTTTTCAGTCATTTCTTCTGCCTTTGATTCTTAACAGATGTTACCTACAGTTGTAGGTCTCTGTAGGAGCAATAGCTGTAATTCCAGCACTAGAAAAAAAGGGTTTTCTGAGATCCAAACTTTTCATGGATTGGTTTTACATTTTGCATAGCACGTGATGTCGTGGCTGCATCATGCAGTTATACAGTGTGTTCAGTATTGCTGGATTAGCTCAGAAGAGGATTTGGTAGTCTGACTCACCATTATAGCTGGAATACTTTTCATTATACAATTATCTTTGAAACATCTTCACATGCTACTTCTAACCTACACAGGAAATCTCCATTCTCTCCATTTAATGCAACTTTAATCTCCATTCATGCAACCAGATCTCTATTGATGCAACAAAATCCAAGCTTGTCATTACAGAGAAAGACTATACAAAGCTGTCAATCAGGTAACATAAGTTTATTTTAAGCTTATTAAACCAATTTTTACAGTGTGGTTATTATTTTGGACTTGATAGGTTTGCTACAGGAAATTACCCAGTGTATATATGCAGGAGCTGAGAATAAATTGTCAGGATGCTACTTAGAATCGTAGAATGGTTTGGGTTGGAAAGGACCTTAAGATCAGATAGTTCCAACCCCCCTGCAATGCGCAGGGGCACCTCACACTAAACCATATCACCCAAGGCTATATGCAGCCTGGCCTTAAACACCACCAGTGATGGAGCATTCACAGTTTCCCTGGGCAACACATTCCAGTACCTCTCCACCTGCACATTAAAGAAACTCATATCCAATCTAAACCTCCCCTGTTTAAGCTTAAACACATTACTCCTTGTCCTATCACTACAGTCCCTAATGAATAGCTCCTCCCCAGCATCCCTATGTCCCCTTCAGACACTGGAAGGCTGCTATGAGGTCTCCATGCAGCCTTCTGTTCTCTGAGCTGAACAGCCCAACTTTCTCAGCCTATCTTCATACAGGAGGTGCTCCAGTCCCATGATCATCCTCGTGACCCTCCTCTGGACTTGTTCCAACAGTTCCA